>JAGDQP010000602.1:56511-77205 GCA_022664845.1 Lepisma saccharinum | reverse complement strand
ATATATATATATATATATATATATATATATATATATATATATATATATATTAACAAGCTAGTGGCCATAATTTTGAAGATATTTGAACCAAATTTTTATATGTTGTTTCTAGGCTTAATAGCTCAGTTTAGTTCGTTAATGATCTAAATTGGTCGCCATCTTGGATCCAAAATGGCCACCGAACCCATTGTTGTACAGAATACACAGCCTAAACCGCTGGGGCTATTGAAATCAACTTTGGCATCAAGGTACAACATCACTGTTTGATTATGAAAATGTTAGCTAATGAGTTCAAAGACGTCATCTTGGATCGAAAATGGCGGAAGCAAGAAATCTATTTTACATATCTTTTGAGCTAGAGATACGAAATTTGGCACAAAGGTCTATTGCCACTAGTAGTTAAAAAATATTACGAAATGGTGAAAAAGTCGCCAGCTCGGATCCAAAATGACCGCGGAACTCATTGTCGTATAGAATAGACAGCCTTAACGGCCGTAGCTAGAAATATCAAATTTGGTAATCCGGTACATTATCTCTTGTATGTTACTAAAATATTACATGATGTATCCCAAGACGCCAGCTTGGATCCAAAATGGCGGACTTAAAAATCCATTTTCGACACCGTTTGAGCTAGAGATACGAAATTTGGCACAAAGGTGCATTATGACGAGTAGTTTAGGGAAATATTGTAACATTTGGGAATAGTCGCCATCTTGGATCCAAAATGACCGCCCAAAATCCCATTTTGAGCTGGATAAATGAAATTTTACCTAAATATGTACCATCACAAGTAGGTCACGAGAATATAAGAAAACTTTCAAAAAGTCTTCAACTTGGATACAAAATGGCCGCCTCAAAAATCGAATTTACCAATCATTGAAGGGAGAGAAACGAAATTTTCTATGAAGTTGTATGGCCAAGAGTAGGTCACAATAAATAGGGCAAACCTCCCATTTGGGGGAGCAGCCCCCCGTGGGAGGGTGCAGATTGACTCCGTTGTGGTGTAGTGTTGCAGGGAGATTTTGGTTAAGATAAAGGAGGCGCATCCTCTTAAAAACACTGAAGTTAGGGGCGAACCCCCTACGGGGGTTTGGGGACAGCGCTCCCAGCGAAATAAAGCGAGTATATATATATATATATATATATATATATATATATATATGACCCAGCATCCTGAGGACAATTTAGCTGCCCTGAGCTGCTGTGAATAAAAGACAGTGGTGATCACAGTGAGAGCTTCGGCTCTCCTCTCCCAACCCGTCTGGTCAGCGTGGGAGCAGTAGACCAATTCCTCCCTTCGGGAAAAGGCCTCATCCACTAGTGGATTGAATATGGCTGTGATTTATTATATATATATATATATATATATATATACGCCTTGTGGGGTATCGTTGAACACCTCTTGACGAATAATCTACAAGTCAGTAAATAGTTTCTCGATAGCTCTCATATAAGACGAAATTTGAATTTTTGAAAATAAAAAAAACTTCGAGATCTACCTCAGCCTGTAGGCCTACCGAGAGGGATTTTTTTTATTGCACGCAAGATTAACTCGTGTTTTCACAATGCGCTCTTCCTCTCGCTAATCACAAGTGCCCTGTTATAGTGTCTCAAATACAAGAAACTCCTCTTACTGCGGGATCATCGCACAGGCGCATTACTTCCTGACCGTAAATGAGACTGACAAGCAGACAGTTTCCAATTATCAATTTAGTGGATTGGTAGCATGTCGGAAAACTAATACGGAGAACCCAAGATCGAATCATGGTGTGATTTTCTTTTTCCTTATTAAAGAAAAAAGTTTCTCTTTTCATATATATATATAAACAATATTTTATAATATTAATATATATAGTAATAGTATATATAGTAATAATAATTATATATAGCAATATATATAATAATATATAATAATATATATATATTTATAAACGCATTGAGCTCCTGCGTTGTCTAGTCGGTAGTGCGGTTGACTTCAGTGCGAGCGGTTCCTGGGTCGATTCCCGGTTGGGGTTCAAAAATTTCCGTGTTGACCCAGCATCGTGGGTACAACTGGGGAGCTGCAGTGAATAAAAGACGGTGTCGATTACAGTGAGAGCTTCGGCTCTCCCCTAACAACCCGTTTGGTCAGCGTGGGAGCAGTAGACCAACTCCTCCCTTCGGAGAGAGGCTTCATCCAGTAGTGGATTGAATATGGCTGGGATATTTTATTATATAAACGCATTAGGAAATTTAATACAATTAGTGACCAAGGGCACGTAGAAGTTTGGTAAAGTCAGGTATGGTATTCTCTTTTATTGCACACGCGGCTGGATCGTGTTTGAGTCAGACTGAATCTTCGAAGATAGGCTTTCTGGTTTTGAGACGCTAGTGGTTTCGTTCCCTTCTTCAAACTGACTAATATTTCCAAGGCCAGATGAATCATTCTATAACTAGCTATCGTTCTTTTCTTCTACCTTATGATAAGCGGGTATAACTTGAGGTGCGTTTTTAGTTAAAAACTATTATCGATTTTTTAGCATTTGTTCACTTCTTCAAATTGCTGGTTCATTTTTTCTAAATTATGTGAATTTTATAAACTATTTAATGTGCGTACTGTTTCCACTGCCTCAAAGGAAGAAAAAAGTCTAATAGCAAGACCAGAGCTTTCCTTCGAAACTGCCAAATAAAAAGGAGTTTCTCTTAAAAATAAAAAAGAACTTTAGGTGAAGGAACACCGAACCCGGGACCACTGAATCCCAAGTCCAATGCCTTGCCCATTTTTTTACCATTTTATTAAATCTGAATTGGACTACAGAATCAGAATAAACGGAAAATATTACAAAAAACGTTAAGTGCAAATAAAGTTATAAAACAAATTACACAATAACATTTCAAAATAACCTATTTAAAATATAAATAAAATATAAACCATTTTAAATATAAAAACTTGCGATGAACTGGTATCGAACCCGGGACCACTTTATTACAGCTGCGACGCCTTATCCATTACTCCAAGTAGCCAACTACCAACCACTGCTTTGTGAGAGCTCTTTATATCAATTCCGTACACGAATAACAGACGCTATTAATTACGTAGTGTTCACACATCATGGTTGTCCTCTCTGCAGACAAGTCTCTGCCATTTTGTTCCGTTCTCCCAGCAGTTCTGTTTGTTTAGAAAACAGGAAAAAATGTGTTTTACCATTAACAAGCTTCGGAGAAAAATAGCAGCTAAGCCAGTAACTGCTGTTTTTCATCGGTTGTAGCAGTCATAGCAACTTATCCCATCTAGGATGTTATAGCTGTTACGCTAGTTTTGCCCATCTCTATTTCGCACCTATTTTTGAAGGTTCTACTCATGTTTTTTTGCTTTCTTTGTGTATTGTATAGATGCGCCATCCATTCCAGATATCAAATCCGGCATAAAGTAGATTTTCACATTTTTGGCGTTTATTGCCTTCTTCAAATTCCCGATTCAATTGTAAATGGCGTTTATATTCAAAATAAGACAAATGGTGGTTGAATTGATTTGCAAATGTTTATATAATGAAGAAGAGAATTAAGGTAGTACGCAAAGACAAAAACTATTTTTAAATATTATCTGTTATTGCTACGAACGAATAAACAAACAGCTGAGCTCCTAACGACGTGGCATATATTTTTTGCTAAAGTCTGTTCCGAACCACTCTCTTCAATAGTCCCCCACAGACTTGAACCCATGTTTACGCGCACCAAGAAGTAAGTAAATATTTTGTGTAACACAAGCAGCTTATTCGGCAAACCATGTATAGTATAGCTCCCGACTTTTATGTATACGTTGGATCAGGGTTTCTCAACCTGGGGGTCACGACTCCCAAGGGGATCGCGAGACGAGTTGTAAAAATAAATTTAATTAGGGTTTTGTAAGCTAAAACTAATAAATTTCAGAGAAGGTATTTTATTTTACTTGTTTCCATAATAACTAAATGTAATGTAATTAGTTGAATAGATTTTTCTCTACTATATCTAGGATATTTCTGACCAAATACAACAAATCTAATTTCATGTTTTCAAATGAAAAACAAATATTAAAGAAAATAAAAAAGGACATAAATATTTAAAACATTAGGAAAGTTTGCTTAAGTTTACTAGGTTAGCGTGAAATCTGGGCCTATTTTGATTTAACCAGTTTCAAAATATCCTGTTCAATTTTTGTGATACATTTTCAGTCAAAAGTTAGGTTCCCATCCTTCCATGCCTGGCACTCTGCGGTGCACTCAGCCTCCTATCAAACTGAGTACCAGAGTTTTCTTGGGAAGGTAAAGGCGGTCGAGCGTGGGACTGACCACTCCATCTGACTTTGTACCGTAGGTCAAGAATATGTGGAGCGCTACCTCCACATCCTCCATGTGCCGTTCACTTCACGTGGGTATCACACAGGGAATAGTTTTATATTTACTTTTATTAATTCGTGTAACTGAGAAACAGACCGGTAAAAGCTGTAAATTTAATACAATTGCTCATAAAACAATCATTCTTCTCCAAACAATGATTCGCGAGATTGGCGCTGTGTAAAATATATGTGCGCAGAGTTCGAACTATAAGTAACACCATCAATCATGCATTCGGCAACTGGTAGTTTGGTCTTGTGGTTGATGCACGATTACACAAATTCAGAGGTCCAGAGTTCGAATCCCGGCGGGGAAGCATATATTCTTCTTCTTTCTTTCGTTCAAAATGTATTTTTCTAAGTTTAAATTTATTATTAATAAATGCTTTCCTGCATTTTTCGTAGATTATATACAGTAAAATTAGGGAACAAAAAAGTTACCATGGTAACGTGGAGTTCAGCTACTTAAAGGTAGGATGCATATCAACCCACCAGGGCTGGATGCACACCGATCGAAGCGAACCGAGTGGGCATCGTGTGTCCGAATTGAGCTGGGCGGCGTGAGACGCGGGGGGAGGACGCAGGCTC
Source organism: Lepisma saccharinum (assembly GCA_022664845.1). NCBI lineage: Eukaryota > Metazoa > Arthropoda > Insecta > Zygentoma > Lepismatidae > Lepisma > Lepisma saccharinum. The sequence goes on along the minus strand of JAGDQP010000602.1, from coordinate 72,266 downwards.
CCGTTAGCGACGTGCATACGCCAACGTGCTGTTAACTTTTTATTCCACATTGTTACTATGAGGGCTCTTCTTAGACTGGGGCCAGGTCAAGTGATTCGTGAAAAAAAACAACTGCCCGCTTTGCCAGACGAATGTCTCATTTCAGTATTGACAGAAATTGTGATGACATCACACTTGCCTACTTGTGGATAAAAACACGATTTAACCTTGTGCGCAATAAAAAAACACCGTACCTGACCTTACCTAACATCCAAGTGTCCTTGGTCACTAGTTTTATTAAACTTCCTAATACATATAAATGTATAAAAAAAGAGAAAAGCTATTTTTCGTAAAGAAAAAATATAAACAAAACTAGACCAGGATTCGATCCCGGGTCCTTCAGATTAGCTTCCCAACACTCTACCAATACGCTAAATTGGCAACTGAATGGAAGATTCTTCCTGGCACTCTTATTTGTCATTATATACAAGTAGCTACAATGAGCTAAGTATGACAATTTTTGTCAATACTGAAATGAGACATTCATCTTTGCCAGAACTTGTGACATGCTTCGGGGCTCGTGAGTTCACTTAGCTACTTTGTAAGTATTGGAGGGGTATTGGAAGTAAAGTCATAATTTATCTTCCTGATAGGAAGATTAATTAATCTGAAAAACTATTTCATGCAGAAAGTTTTGCAGACATCCGCTATAGAGAGGTTTTTATTTAAAAGACAACATTTTCAAGCTTCAGTGTTCTTTTTCATATATATCCACTATTAAAAGAGTTTACTTTCATAAAATTCAAAGCTGCTCTACAGGGAATATAAAACTCAGTTATCGGACGTTTCACTGCAACAACAATAATAATAATAATAATCATAACAATAATAATAAGCGTGACTTTGGCAATAATAATAATAAATAATTAATAGTAATAATAATAATAACAGTCCTATAAGCGTGACTTTGAACTTCCACGGCGCAAAGAAACTGCATAAGCTGTTATTGTTTTTCCAGGATTTTTGTTATTTCGGATATTAGTGGGCACTAATTTGTCTATAAGTCATTGAATAAATAAATTTTAGCGTGCACTTTGGTTTAAATAAGTTACAGAACGGAGTTGGCTATTTCCAAAGATGAACTTAGTAATTCACGGGTTCTGTCTTTCGTTGGCAAGATGGAGTAAAGGAAAAGTGCTAGTATTTCAAATATTGAAGCAAACCAACGTAGGTTCAAATTCTGTTTAAGCCAAGTTTTTTACAAAGCGGTCGTGAAGGATTCAATCATAATTTCTCATACAAAAGGGAGAATCCTTCAGACTGTGGAATCAAATACCTGAGTCACTATAGAGAGGAAGACGATTTACGAACGTTGGTTGGAAAAGTCCAAATCCAATCTCAATTGGTTGCAAGGACAGTTAAGAACACGCCATTGACCTGAAGTATCCCTTTTCATGTTATTATTCTTAGAAAGAAACACTATAGCATTTGTTGGGCACGTGTTGGAAAGAGGCATGTGTGGGCTATCGTGCTGCACTTCTAATTTGAAAACCTGAGTTCGGTTCCCCACCAGCCAGTTTCTTTTCCGCATACACTGAAGTATTCAAACAGAGATTCATCTCTGTTGTGGAGACCTACAAGGCATCACTGGTCAGAATCCCAGTTAACAGTATGTGTGTAGTTTAGCATAATGGTAATATGTTTTTCATTTTTTCCTCTCTTCCTCTATTTCTTGGTGTATTGTTATCTTCTCTTCACTGCTTCTTTCTCTTCTTCTTCTCCCTCTCTCTCTATTCATGTTTATTTGTTCTCTTACTTTTCACACACTCTCTCTGTGCGTGTTCCACAGCTAAATCAGGGCCACTTTCGGTGACCCGGTGATAAGGCCTGACCCAAACATAAGTGATCCGGTAACTCGATTGACCCGGTCTGGATAATGTATTTAACTGGGAATTTCGACGTCGTATTTTTCGTGTTCTCGGGGTAACATCTCCGATCCTCCTCATCCCTGAAAGAAACACTGCTCAAACGCAATGAAATAATTAAAATCTCTCCTTCATCCTCCGGATTATCAGATCTACATCGATTCACCACCTCTGAATGCGTTCGAATCTTAAACCTGATAACACAGTCCAAAACCTGACAAGCATCCTCCGACAGCCGGTGGGTGATCCGTTTCAGGTCTGCCGTGTTTATTCCATCTGTGCGGATTGTTATAAACACTAGTTCATTAGTGTTGTGATTAGACCGTTACGTTAACAATAGATGGAATCTAGAGTGGCATGTTCGGAACAGATACATATTAAGATATGAGTAGAAAATAGGCCACTATTTAGCTATTTCAAGAGAAGAATTATTTTTATATTAATAAGCCAAGAATTCGATTCCTTCCTATAATTTAATTTATGAACATACCATTCAAAGTGTTCTTTTTTATTTTTGTAATATGCAACATGTTATGTCTGCTATGCCTATATGAACATACGAATATTGGTTTTGAACATTTCTAACCTTTCATTTTGACACAGTTTGGAATTATAATCTTTGTTCTTTCTGATAGAATTATGCAGAAAAATTATCATCCATTCATGTTCTTTGTATGCTGAATTTACATTAGTAGTCTGGAATGGAAGGTATGACCTATGGTATCTACTGGGTTTGTTACAATGAGTGATTCGGTCAGACCCGGTCTCTGTGGGTGGGGGTGGGGGTCAGCCCCAAATCCTCGAGAGTATTCCCAACTTTAACATTTTTCGAGGTCAAAAGTTGATAGAAACATTGCAAAGCTACCTACATTATCCCAATTTTGACTTTACTCCCCCAAACTGGAAATCCTGGCGGAATCTCTGATTACAAAGTATTCCGAACCACTATGTGTAACAAGCCCCATCAAATTTGCAAACTAGCCACGCGCAAACAAAGCATGTGTGTTACACTTTTGATATTATCCTAGATGTATCTCAAAACTGGAGTTTCACTGGAAATCATGAGAATTTAATCTGACCGCCAAGTTTGGTCTCCATGTCGAAAGTGACTTAATGAATATTTGAAGTATGCTTTATATATTCGAATAACTCAGAAAAACTATAAAATCCGAAAGTCACTTCTCTTTTGCTGTTAGATTTGATTTGCGGGAACTGAACTTTTCACTGTGGAAACTGAACTTAACATTTTTTACTACGTTTACATTTCATATTTTTTATCTGTACTTCTTTTTCTTCTTCTCTCTCTCTCATTTCTCTGCCACTGTCTAACATACATCCATCGGTTTCAATGTTTCATTATATGTGTTTCAATTTCTCCCTTCATCAACTTATGTATATTGATTCGCCTCGCTTTTATTCTTTTATTTTATCGATACTAATACATGTCTATTTTGAAAAGAACGTGCTCATGATGCTTGCTGATTTTAGTATGGGCAAGACGAAGGAAGGAGAAAGAGGGATCTGTTTAACAGACACGATTATGGGATAAGAAGGTGCCATTTGGGTTGCCTAGCTGCACGGCGTTTGCTGTCGCAATTTTTTTGATGCGAAGTGTACAAACACAAAAGAAACAACGGTATGACACATATTTGGTAATAGATTTGGTTGTGAATTTCAGCTATTAGACGCTAAAGGAAAGGAGCGAGAGGAAATTTGAAGTGAACTTGGTTTGTGCATCTCATCGATGTAATCAATGCTTCAATGAAACGGTTCCCTGTATTAATTGAGGCGATCAAAATAATGGTAACAGTAGGGATTTTATTTTCAAGACAAGAGGAAAGTTTATAATGCTCGTATTAATTGCAAGGCCTAAAGTTCAGAAGGTAATGTGTCTTTCAAGCAACGGATCTGGTTTTGACTTGATCCTGGCTGCGAGAAACTTAATTGAAGAGCAAGCCCACGGCAAGAATATATAATATATCATGAATTGCCAGAAAATTGTTCAAATAGTTTTGGATCAGCGTATTATTTTGAACACATTGCTTTATATGGACAATAAACTAAGTAATTTGCCTAAGAAATTCGGTCTTGATACAAATTTAAAAAGGTGTTTCCATATAATTTTGATACAAAAGAAAACGAAAACTACGAAGGTTCAATTCCAGATCTTAAATTGTTTGATGTTAAAATTAAATTCGAACATGATGCAAAGGCATTAATGGCATTGCATGATGCGTGTAATAAGGATCCCAATTATAAACTTGACATTAAAAAAACTGCTTAGATACATTAAGAACGACGTATTATTGATAACCCAGGCAGTTGTCAAGTTTTGCTAATATAATTTATGAAAAAAAAACAGGGGTAATAAGGTGTTTTCTCAGTAGCTCTACTATTGCCAGTTTGGCTATTTTTGTGTTTCACTCATTATATTTGAAAAAAATAGCATAGCCGTCTTGCCGCCTTTGGGATTACAGCATCGAGATAAACAAACTAAAAAGCCTGTGCAATGGTTAGAGTATTTGGCGCATGCTACTGGTAAAAAATCAAACATACTGCTAGTGGGGGGAAAGGAAAATGTAGGACTCTACAAGGTAGATGGAAGTTATAAATACGAAGAAACAGAAATAATTAACTATTGCAGAATTCAATTAATGTTTTACCATGGATATCAACAGTGTTATTCTAGCCTGCGAAATACTTCATTGGTTGCTGGAGAATGTCTTCAACAAGGCTATGATCGTACCGTGAAAAACGAAAAATATATGCGCTGTTTAAAAAACACAACCTTCATCGAAACGAGGGAATGCCAATGGGACAAAGAAGTCAAGAATGCTTTCGTAGTCTTATAAATGTGCTGAAAGCGAACAATTAAAATATTTAGACATAACGAGTTTGTACCCATCGGTAATGGCACAAAAAACATTGTCGGTAGGAATGCTACGCATATATAAAACAAAATAGCAAAACTAGTAAACGTACATGGTCTTGTAGATTGCACAATTCTTCCACCAAGCAATCTGAAACTTCAAGTATTACCTTTTCTCTATAATTCGGAATTACACTTTTGTATTGCAGAACTTGTATAGAGCAAACCTATGATAACGTATGCCACCATAAAGAAAAATGGAATTCAGGGAACTCTTGCTACACTAGAACTTCTTGAAAGTATTAAGCGTGAATATCATGTAAAATATATTCATGAAGTGTAGGAATTTAAAATGCAATAAGGATTGTTTAAAAAGTATGTGAGAAGTTTTCACAATGAAGCAGGAAGCCAGTGGTTTTCCTGCTGAGTGTTAAAAAAGTAAAAAAACAACATTACATAAAAGATAATCAAGAACACGAAAACCTTCAAATGAAGTATAAGAAAATTGAAAAAATACAGGGCTAATGAACATTGCTAAATTGTTTATGTATTCTATGAATGGCATGTGAGAATAGCGTACAGACTTAGCTGAATCTAAAATTGTTGGGGATAGTGCATCATTTTTTAATATTATGCTTAATCCAAATTATGAAGTTTCGACAGTAACACCAGTAGGACCAAAAAATGTAATTGTTACCTACAAGGACAAGCAAAATGAAAAAAAGCAATATCATTTTCCAACTTTTGTTTACAGCGTTCATCACATCATGGGCTCGTCTACTATTGTATGAACTGATGAATACTGTAGGTTATGATAAACTCCCGTAAGTGGATACGGATTCCATCATGTATATCCATAATGAAAACGAGAAGAAGCCTCTGGAAAATGGAGTGTACCTTGGCGAATTAACCAATGAGATCCCTGATGGCTGGGAAATGAATTATTTTATTGGTTTATTGCCGATAAATTATGTCTATCGCATACAAGAAATTGCCAGTGGTGAAGTAAAAGTTTTTTTTTAAATTAGAGGCATTCCCTAAACTACAGAAAAAAGAGATGAAATTACCTTTGATAATTTCTATCATTTGATCGCAGACAAAACAGAAAAGAAAATTATTTTTTCTACCAATAAATATTGGGAGAAAACCAGCATTTGTAATTGTGTCTAAAATCGAAAACAAGACCCATCAGGTACCACCAGTAAACGACGAAGAATTATTGAAGACATCACAATCACTGACTACAAAACTTTACCCTACGGCTCCGGACAATATTAAAATTGTAGTAGTGCAACTTGTCAATATAAAAAGAAAAGTTCGTATTGCAATTTCTCATTTGAGATCAGGATCTTAGTGACCCTTCAAAATCAGGAAAAACTACATTCATTAAGAAGCTGTTAAAATTTAAATATAACATGTTTAGTACTTAAGGAAATCGTTTGTTCTATGGACTGTTGTTAAATACCTTACTGCTCAAAATGTTATATATCATCAAGACATTCCCAATAGAGAAGCATTTGAAACTCGGGAGAATTCACTGATTAATTTAGACGATTTAATGAATACAAAACGCAGATATAAATAACCAGTTCACAAAATACTCACCACAAAATTTAACTGTCATCTTTATTGTTCAAAATTTATTTCCAAAAGGCAAACATTCCCGTAACATTTCGCTCAATTCCCATTATCTTATAGTTTATAAGAATCCATGTGATAAACTACAAATTGAGTACCTAGCAAGGCAAATTATGCCACGTGATAATAAGTATTGTTAGACGTATTTGAACAAGCAACAGTAAATCCACACATTTGTTTTATCGCAAAATATCCCGGAGGCATTACAAATTGGTACAAATATTTTCCCCGATGAAACCATGCACATCGATGCGCATGTGATAGACCTACATAATGACATAACGTTCAATTGACGTTAGGATGTCGAGCTTAAAGCATTAAAAACATAAACTCCGTGCTCTTTGCACATGTAAGGGCAAGCAACAAAAACGATTGTTGCTAAAAGCTTCAGGAAGCGTTATTCGAAACATTGCACAAATAGCAAAAATTCCATAAATGGAAACATTCCGCTGAGTCTACATCCGAAAGGAAGGTTACGTCGACATAAAGGACACTGCGTGCATTGTCTCTTGCAAAGTCCAGTATTAAACGTAGAGGTAAGTTATTATTACAAAAAGGAGGGGAATTTTTACCTTTATTGCTCGCACCAATATTGAGTGCTGTGGCCAAAGACTTTTCAATCGGTAACATGGCGAAGTCCTAATTTCAGAAAATGATTTTAGTACCGGAGCAACAACAGCACAATTGGCATCATCAGTAAAATCCTAGGAATCACTAAAAAAAGATTAATCAAGAAATGCAAAATGTTAACACGTTCTGTTATAACGCCAAAGAGAGAATGGAAAATATACCAGCAGGCATTGTATAGGTATTTGGGTTATATTCCACCAAGAAATCAACCTATTCCACTACCTCTTTGGAATCAGATATAAAAACAAAAACATTTCTACAAATCCATTATTTCAGTTCGTTTTAGATTTTATTCATAAAACTCTCAGTCGGAAAACAGGAATCTTCTTAAATGTACTGCGCGCATCCAATCATGTCGGTTGTGATCCATCCGTTATTGTAACCATTGATAAAACTGTTATCCCAGGATCTAATACTATTGATCTTGTAAATGAAGTGGTAAGAAAACACGAAATCCAATTGGCTTATAAGCATTTAAACCAGTTTTGCAGGAAATAAATATTCCAAACGAATTGATTAATTTTAAGTTTGGTTCAGTTGCAGCTTTGTTTAAGAAACAATTTAAACTATTACGTATTCGTAAAATATTTGAAGCAAGAAACTAAAAGTAAAGAAACTAAGAGCCAAGAAACGTAATACCAGCACAATTTTAAGAAATTTTAAGTTTTAAAAACTGAAAAGAAAACGTTATCAAAACTGTACTATACGAATTCGGATCCATTATCTCTAGGAAGTATTAGAAAATGTATTTAAATTAGTGCATTATCAAAAATAAAAGTTAAAAAATGGTTAGCATCATGAGATGCTGATACATTAAATGCTCCCGTACGTAAAACAATATTATGTGATTGGTCCAAATGAATTACTAGAAATGGATTTAGCAGATACGTAAAATGTGTCAAACTATAATGATGGGTACAGATATATTTTATGTTCATTCGATGCTTTTTCACGCAATGCAACATGTGTTCCCGTAAGAACAAAACGGGTCCTGTTTAAACGGATAAAATGGCTGAAGCCATTACGAAAATTTTAAAATCGTTGAAATTACCATTAGCACATTGTCAAACGGATTTAGGGACGGAATTTTACAACCAGCACGTCACACGCATATTTAAAAAGTATGGTGTGAATCATTATAGTATTCATTCGGAAATGAAGACAGCACTTGTGGAACGATTTATTCACAAGTTGAAGGAAAAATATATAAGTACTTTACAGCAGTAAATACACACCGGTATATTGACTTGTTAGACGATCTTGTACATAGTGTTAATCATAGTCCGCGTTCCACAATTAAACTTGCACCTATTGATGTCTCGGAAATAAACGTAAACCAAGTCTGGCAAATCCTATACGGAAACAAAACCAGATGTAAATTGTAATCCGGAGACTGTTCGTGTAAGTAAATATAAACTTAAATTTGAAAACGGATACTTACTCAAATGGTCGCGTGAAGCTTTAATTGTTGACAAATGTATTAAATGTAATTCTGTTATGTATAAAATCAATGACTGGAATGGTGATCAAATCAAGGAAAGCTTTTGCAATCAGGAACTTCAAAGAATTATATGAAGTTTATCACTGAAAAAGTGTTAAAACGAAGAATAGGATGTGTCTGCGTTAAGTTCGCTAGGATATCCACCAAGTACGAATAGTTGAGTTCGGCGACAAACTGTCCAGTCAGCATCATGATATCATCCAAGCATCCATGCTAATTTGCATGTATTTATTAATACCATCGCGTCGTATCCAACCAAGCTTCTTCAACCAATATATTTAACAAAAAATTGGGTGATGAGGTTAATGGGAATTAGTATTCCCTGGAGTTTTATAGTATTAAGCAGGAGGAAGAACCGTACCTACATTGCTGGAAAGTATTCCACAAATGCTTGAGGCTCTAGAAAAGGAACAAGCACTACAGGAAGCAAAAGAAAAGCAGGTTGAAAAAGAAGGGTTACAACTTGTACTTCAGGATTTATTTAAAGCAATGAATAAACAATTAGAAGCACAAGTTACTGTTGCTGGTGACGATGCTGAATCTGAACTTGTAGGTGACGATCCCAATCTCAAGGATGAAGATGATGCAACAGCCATCGATGATGCTTGTATGTTATATTATGATTACACACGTGATCGTGCCTATACTAAACACAGACGTTATCGAAAACGACATTATGTAATTGGAATGTAACCCGGATTACAAAACCTGCTTGGGTTTAGTAATGATCCAAACATAGACAATCATAGCATTCACTATTTTCCACATATTGGACGTAAATGACCATTGATCGTAACCATTCCTGCACCATTTTCATCCAATTTAAATTATAATATCCCTTCCGAAATTATTGTTTGTCTTGATGTTGTTAAGACTCAACCTACTACTGGAAAAGTACTTCGAAAAATCAGTTTGTACGAGTATCAGTACGTTGAAATTAAATCCTATATATTTGATCGACCATAGTATATGAAAGTGGAAAAGACATATTTTGATACTTAACATGTAGACTTACACGATAAACGTTGGAAAAAATAGACATTCCAATTTGAAATATCGAGCATTACACTTCATTTTAAACACAAAGCATGATTTCAGAAAGTACTGATGATAATTTTACGTTACTCTAAGTTCAAATGCAAGTACAAGAACATATAAGAATAATATACCTACACATTTTCGTAATATTCTCAACTGTCGCATTCAATTTAACGATTCATCTCTTAGGGTTTGACTTAGTGTAATTCATATTCAACTCACATGTCAAAATGTTCTTAATGAAGAAATATCTTTTGGTTCGATTTAAGGGACAGAACAAAACTAAAACACCGTGTTACTTCAGAATATTATGTAGCCGTCCAACAATTACTGGATGAACTCAATAAAATTACACCATAGATACCTATGCCAATACAGTTCAAATCAAAACTACCGATAATTTTCAAGCTATTCGTTTCTCTCCCATGTTTGCATTGCAATTAGGATTTGAACCTAGCATTAACATTTTAAAACTTGGAGCAATAGAAAAACACCCCTACCTTGGTATTGGGTACCCACAACAAGTGTTTGTATACACGGATCTCATTCAGCCACAATATGAGATGATACAAAAGCACCATTACCTCGAATTTTGGTCATGAAAGAAACGAATCATCGAAAAGTGTAAACTATTACTTTTCAAAACTATTTTTCATTATCTAAATTAAGTTTCGATAGAATTGAAATCCTACTAAAGGGTCATGTAGGACGTAATTTGCCATTCGCATCTAGAACGTTGACGGTGACACTTTACTTTACGCGTCTCCAGCAATGAAAGTAGCAGTACATCGCCGACGCGGAATTCCGTATTTTGCAGGACCCGTCTATCAAGGTGGCCACGGAATCGGAAGTTTGGTGATTTTTTTCGATTTGTAATGTCATTTATTAAACAAGACGCCAAAGCCGTTGGACGACAAGCGTTACAAACAGGAATTCGAGTTGCTGGGGATATGGTAGAAAATCGACCTGCAAAAGAATCCGTTAAGGCACGCCTACGTGAAGCAAGATCAGCTATAAAGACAAAAGCTGAAACAAAATTAGGTTAGTTGCTTACTGGTAGCGGTAGACGACGCGCACGCAAACAAAGAGTTCCTGCACGTGTTGGACCACCCGCAAAGCGTCGTAAACGTACAAATACTAGACCAAGAAATATATTTATTTAATCAACATGTCGTTTTTTACTCCTGCTAGTAGAGAGTGCCAATGAATTGGATTTGGTATCTGTACCCATGACACAAACTGCTATAGAATCCTCACGTATGGTTGACTATCGACCTATTTCAACACTCACATCCGAAGGACCCATTGAATTTTATATTTCTGGATATACTGCAGAGTATATTAACTCTTCGCACCTTTACCTCTATGTCCAATGGAAAGCACTAAGTGTAAATGGAGATAATTTACAAGTAGCTGCAGAAGGACCACCACCAGTTGCAGCTGATATTGTTGGACCCGTGAATAATTTCCTACACTCCATGTTTGCACAAGTCGATGTTTATTTGAATAATAAAATAATTTCGTCTCCGAATGGAACCTATCCCTAGCGTTCCTATTTCCAAACAGGTCTCAATTACGGGGAAGATTCTACGAATACTTATTTGGAAACGACTTTATACGGGTACGGCGGTACAGTATAACACTTTAACTAATGCCAATGCTAGATTTGAAAAACGTAGTGCAATGATTGTAGGTAGTGCATCTATTGAAATGTTAGGTCGTCTTTTCACTGATACTACAACGATTGATCGTATTCTTCCAATTAAAGTTAACATTCGAGTCAAGTTGAGTCGTAGTAAAGATGCATTCTGTCTTATGGTAGCAGTCAATTTGATTTCAAAGTTCACTTGGAGGAAGTCATACTGTATGCACGTCTTATGGAAATAAATCGATATATGCTTTAGGATACTACAAGAATTACAATGACACGTGTCGAAACACATATTCATACCATACACGAAAATGTACCTACTTTCAATTTAAGAAAAGTACTTAAAGGTCTTGTTATTAGTTTTGTTTCAAATACTGCATTCAATGAACAATACAATGAAAATCCTTTCCAGCTTCAACATTTTAATTTCAACAAACTTCAGGTGAAGGTAGGTTCTAAATTTTATCCACCCACGTGTTTGACTCCTAATTTTGCAAACTGTTTGTATATTCCAAGTTATCATACTTTGATTTACGGTACTGACATATTTCATCAAAATACAGGGCATACCAATTCACCTGAAGAACATCCCAATGGTTGTACGCTATATGCTTTTATTTTGTCGCCTACCAATACCTTAGACAATTCTACATGGGATGTCGTCAAATATTCACCTGGCAATATTAAAATGTGGTTCAGTGCTCGTCTTCCGCAATCCATTACGTGTGTGGTTTATGCACAATTTGATTCACTAATCCAGATTGATAAAGATCGAAACGTTTATAGGATAATATGGTATAATATATCAATTTGGTCTCTAGTACCATAGATTTATGTCATTATTTAAGTAAGATAGTTGGTACTCTGTCTCAGTACATGTATGTAAGATGAAAGTAAGTTCCTGTTTACATCAGTGTAATAACGACAATATGAGGGCAATTATCAACATTTTGCGTTCGATGAAGCTGGTGACGATGACCTTATCGTCAAGGAGATGGCCGTTGTCAATCCTGATATCAATATCGCACATAATTTTTCAACAACCCTTTAACAGCGAAGATTTACCGCTAACACTTAAATTAGCCCACTAGTATCTGTCCACAAACATCTATGGATTACAATGGACTGAAGGCGACGTAGCATACAAACATTTGCAGCAAGGCCTTATAAACTATACAAAACATGTTGATGTTCTTTACGTCCATGGCCGCATACAACAGTTTTTGGAACGACTCTTGGGTCGTAATGTGTTACATCTGGAATATTTGAACTGTCTGAAATCAAGTAAATTAGTTTTTTTCTGCAAGTCATTCTGGTCATTACCAACATCAGTTCCATACGTTTCGATGTGCATTTTATGAAGCACAGTGTTACAGTAAGTTTCTCACCTATCACGATTTGTCACGATATGTAAGTCATGAACCAAAACCATATATAATCCCACCCCTATTACTCCAAGTCCCAATATCCTTGAATATTATGATGTGGACTGTAATTCAACGGGACTATATGGAGTGATGAACTTTTAAGTGTTGTGTTGCATGACTGCATCACAACTTCAATGTTGACTGGCATATATGCATTAAATCACTTACCTGTAATAGTGAAGGCTCCAGCTGCAATAATTATTAATTTGAGCCCATCCGATCAACAAGGAACACATTGGACATGTATCTACATCAATAAAAATCGTCGAGCCTTTGATTTCGGTAGTCTAAGCCTCAATCCGCCAAAACCTATACTACAATTTTTTCAACGCTATTATTCAATGCATCATGTAAATAAAATGCAATACGAAGCTGATAATTCCGTTCTGTGTGGTTTGTTCTGTATCATATATATTTATTATAAAGTTAGAAATGTAAATTTCATTTTAAAATTATCAAACATTAACCTACAACAAAATGATCAGCTGGTACTGAACTTGGTCATAAAAATCTTGAAAGCAAAGAAAAAATGAAAACAGTTTTTTTAATTCATTATGTGTAACTTGATTAGTTTTTATCAAACAAAAATTGTATAACCCATGTGGTACATTTGTTCAGATGTAATAAAAATCTTTTCATCTCAATCGTTTGGATTTCATTTCATGAAATAAAAATAGACATTCTAGTAGAATAGATTTATTACCTTTCTAAATTACAATTTCATTCTGGATATTCCGTCAACGACTTTTGATGTTTGAAGTTTTAGCCAGTATTGTAACTGTATGCAAATCCGTAAAGCACGTGCATACGCTTTCACCAGTTCCTGATACGTACATTTTAAAATGCCAACTTTGAAATTTTGCGTAAGGCAGGGCATCCTTAGTCTTCTAAGTTTACAATAATTTTCAATTGAAATACTTTTTCCAACAACACTATTTTTCATGAATATTTTTACTTACAATAAAACACGGATCCCATATCACATAGTTGCGACATAACATGGCGAATGTGGGATACAGTATATCCATTCGACATATTCCACTCTAACCCATGCAAATGATGGGTGAGCCAGTTCACTTGTGTTTGATATGCAGCAACTAAATCAGAACGTTCGAAAGGTAATTTCGAAAGACTATAAATCACATGCAACTGAACAAAATTCTCTGATAATGTATTTTTAGGGGAAATCTTAAACTCTTGGAAGTCAATGATGTACTACCTAGCACTAAGTACTCGTGAACTATTCAAAGTTTGGTTTTGTTTCACAATTAACGGTATCATTTGCGCAATACCTTTAGGTTTTTGAATAAATTGATGAATGACGATAACAAAGTAGTTTTCAAAATGTGTGAATAGCCCTACTGTACAAAAGATTTAAAATAGTCTTTCAAAAGTTCTAGATCGTTCCAATGGCTTTGAATATGCTTTGCAATAACAGATCCTGTATTCCAGACATGCAATTATGTGTTTGATGTAAATTACACTTACATAAATTACACTCAATGCATTCAACATGATTATTTTGCAAATACATACATACGGCGTTCAACACACACTTGTCCAAAATATATTCACAAATACAGTATGTAAACTGCGCCAGAATCACCACACGTCACTAAATAAAACACAGATCCACTACATAGTTTCGTACACAGTTCTACTAAATACAATGTCCACTACACAGTTCCAGTAAATAGGGATTTTCCACTACACAGTTTCAGTAAGTACAATGTCCATTACACAGTTCTAGTAAATACACAGTTCAATGTTACTTCAGAAATACTGTTTATTAGCAAAGTTTATTTGCGGTACGTTTCTTTTCTGCAAACATGTCCAGTAATTTCTACAACATTGTTTTCATCAGGCGTTGAATTCCCCAATTCATCCTCTCCTTTAAGTCAGCACTGGCGTCATCAGGATGCGTTTTCATGTAGATTTTCAATAAACCATCAATGGTTTCTGGCTGGCGCAATGTATAGCTGGTTCGAGCCTCTAACTTGAGATTAACTTCTTCTGGAAACACGTCTGGATATATAAAACTAGTCAAATGTCCGTGACGTTTGTCCTCACATTTAGGTGCGTTCTCAAAAGTGCATCTGAATGCGGTAATATATGTAGCATTCATGATCAACGATGTTAATAATATCAAATACTATAACGTAATGTTCTATACCTTCACAAACAACGTATAAATACACTTGTTCTCTCCCCACTACCATCGGCGCCAAACGCTCTCTGCGCAAGTGTCCTTCTCTTCCCCCGTTTTTGTTCTCAAAACAAATTAATTACTAAATATATTTTTAATGCATTTGTGTGTGCCATGAACTTTATGAATTCACTTGGTAGTACAAAAAGCAAAGCACCACAAAGTTTCATTATTTTTTCCTGCAATCATAGAGATGGACTTTATTCAGTTACTTTTCCATCATCAGTGTTTATCATAAGACAAGCCTGGCATGCATTTATGTGTGCCAATGTTAATTTCTCTATCCCGGTATGGATTTGTGTGTGCAACGGAGGGGCGGTGACATTCATTATAGACGGGGATGCTTTTCATCAATGGGAAGAGAAAGGGGTAGTGTTATTCGTTTTTGTGGGTCCTTGTTAAATTCCCTATGCCGGTATGCGTTTTTGTGTGGTAAAAACAATTAGTGGTATGCCTTTTTGTGTAGCAATAACCATTACCGAGGGGGCGAATATTATGCAAAGCTTTATGCATTTGTTGAAGTACACTACTAGCTCCCTAATTGTGGAGCTTCTACCGGTTACCGAATCAGAAAATCGCTAGCACGGAAGTCGAGTGCGCTTGTACTAGGCAGCTCAAAAGGCTCAAAAATAAAAACGTCATGAAGTATCAGAAGATGGATATAAAAGTATGATGAAATTCAGTATCTTGACGAATTAACCTAATGTATAAGTTGAAATTCTGCAAGTTTTCTTTGTCAAGCGATTTCACAAGCTCAGATAGGAGACAACTAACAAATTCAATAAACTTAGAATCTCGTATCCCCTTTAATTCATTTGAATTGGCATTTCGCTACGATTAACCGTAGTATTATCCCCCTGTATCTATCTATCTATCTATCTATCTATCTAT
>JAGDQP010000602.1:27283-56411 GCA_022664845.1 Lepisma saccharinum | reverse complement strand
TTTGTCCAACCCCTGTATCTATCTATCTATCTATCTATCTATCTATCTATCTATCTATCTATCTATCTATCTATCTATCTATCTATCTATCTATCTATCTATCTATCTATCTATCTATCTATATATATATAACTCTATGGCTTATGGAACTCGCAAGTTCATCGCCGCAGTAACAAACGTTCGCCATTGGATTCTATCCTGGGCAATATCAAGCCAGTTTTCATCACGAACACCTACTTCTCGAAGATCTCTTCTAATATTGTCCTCCCAACGACGACTCGGTCTTCCCAATGGCCTCTTTCCATCCGGCCTTCCAACCAGGATAGAATATAATCTTCGTTTTTCCCCCATCCCAGCTACATGGCCTGCCCACCTTAGTCGTCTCGATTTCATTATTTTTACAACATCTGATGAGTCGTACAGTCCGTGGGGTTCTTCATTATGCAGTCTCCTCCACTCTCCAGTCATCTCGTCCCGTTTCAGCCCATATATCTTTCTCAAAACCTTATTTTCAAATACACGTATATTTTCAATATATATATATTATTGAATTATTGAACTTTATTGAAAAATTGGATAAATTAAGAATATCCAATAGTGACATAAACATCTTTCTAAATGAACGAAGAGAAATTATCGTAAATTATTTTTAAAGTCTTCGGAAGCTTTATGTACATTTGTAGAAATGAAGACACTGATGACAAGGTTGCTTGTTTTAATTTATTTGTGACAAGTAGAATTTTGCTTGTTTTAATTTATTTGTGGCATTTAGGCAACTCGGACTCAGGCTGACACAATTTTGATTTTTGATTTAAGGCCTTTTAGCATCTTTATCTCAGGTCGGGATAGGTTAGGTAGAGAAGAAGGTATCAGCCTGGGACTTACTGAAGGTAGCATCCTGGTGTTTGCATGGTGAAACTGAGAGAAAACCTCAGTCAACTTGATCGGCCGCAAGGTTCTAACCCGCGCCTGTCCTTTGTCGATCAGCAGTCAGTTAGTCGAGGAAAGACAAACAAACCAATGTGAACAATCCCAACGATTCCGCCACACCACCGGGCGAGAAAACAGACAGTATGCACATTTCTATTACAGATCGTACAGCATCATCACAAGAATTTGAGGGTATTTTATAGTAACCAGACTCCACATGGAAGGTTCGATATGGTCTTCCTCAACATTTGTCGGGACATTTTTGCAAGCCGCATTGCTTCGGTTACTTCACAGTTTACACAACATAAGTATGCGGCTGCAATGGTGACCAGCTCGTTGGGCGCAGGGAAAAGAATAGCATGATTTTGTCATTCCCGAAGAATCTCTGCTTCCAGCATCATTATGATCGCATGCATGTTTGGTGGTACCGTGGCGACAGACTGGGTGAGTCCTGCATAGGGTGCCATGGATTGTGTTTCCATCAGCACCTAGTACGAATTCTCGGAAAGTTTACCAGTCACGGGTACATTGCTGATTTACTTTAGCCTATTGTTTGGTCTCTTCAATTCCTACATGGACTCACTTTACAACAGGACAATAAGTAATCGTATATAATACACAACATAGCCAGTATAGTTTTCCAAAAGATCTGTACTTTTCAATCTTAAAGGGAGAATCATTCTCAAAGATATATCCTTTCCCTTCGGAAATCTCTATTTACGCTATTGGCTTCAACATGGTTGTTATATCTGGTGTCACTGGTCATTTTGGTTTAATTATAATTTAACCTGTGTTTGTGATTCTCCTATGTTTTTCTTTTAAAACAGGTTTGTTTACGATGTCGACTCATTCCTGTTCACCTATCGCAACTTTCACATTGCAGGACCTATTATCTCTCTTATAAATTTAATTAATGGGAAACCTGTTTACACATTTCCTGTATTTGAAGAGGAATTATTTTTGAAAGCAATTGCAAAATATAAGGTATTTGTATTTGCTTTATATATAAATTAGATGGTTAAGAAAAATATGTTCGAAAATCTGCACTACAAATATGCAATTTGCTATGATAATTTTCATGAGTATTTTAAGGCAAGAAGTGGGTAGATTTATCTGTTCTTCTGACTGCATCGTTAGATACGTACTATAAGTTAGATTTATCGGGTACCTTAAACAGATATGCTCAAATTATTAGACTCAGTATTCATTTTTCGTAAGTTTTATGTTTTGTACAAAAGTTTAAAATTAATTCTAATTACTGTCATTGAATTCCTTGCTCATTTTATTACACGTCACGTATGTATTTCAATAACAATAATGTTTTTGACACTGTTAGCTCGGTGACAGGGTGCTCCATCAATCATAAGATGAATGGGTCGTCACCAAATCCTGTGGGAGTAGTTGCTTTTGAAGAACGACTCTTGCTGCATTATTCCTTCTATTATATAAAGACTCGCAGGCCCGAAGACAGACATTACACCTCAAACCAGGATTGACTACGGATGATTTACACACTGTCACTTGAATATCTCCCATGTTAACGCCGAACATATAGTTAAGATTCATCAAATATAGTAAAACATTACTTCTTCCATTCATTAGTGTCTTAGTCCTTATGCCCAGTGACGACACTTCTTCGTATAGTTGGAGTATCTGAGACCATCTAGAGACTTCCTTACTCTGCGTAGAGTATTTGTCCTTCCTCCCTTGACCGGTGTGACTTTGTAACTTCTCAACAAAGTGTTCCTGTAACACTCCGATGAGTAATTACAGCACCATAACCAGCCATATTTATGATTTGAATCAGGAACTGACCAGACATCTCATTCTGGGATTTTGACCAAACTTGACAGACATGATATCCCCAATACCTGCAAAATTTGGACCGACCATGGGTCGGGGCAAAATTATGACATTTTCTATTTTCAAATGTGACGTCAATGGAACGTGTTTACAAGGGACACTCACCAAGTTACAGAGCCCGATTTTGATGAAAATTTGTATGTAGGTACAGTGCCTAGGTAAGCCTTCACAGCCAAAATTATAGCTTCTCTGGTCAACAAAATACAACGACAAGGGTACCGGAGAAAGATGGAACGTAGAGAGCAAGTAAATCGATAATGGAGTAAGAAAAACGAATTTTCTTTCATAAACCTTTTCTGGTTCATGGAAAATTTTATACATGGTCTTGGACTTTTCCACCACAATATGCACAATACAAGGGGCAATAGAATTTTGGACTTTGTGTTATCCACATGTGATAAATGTACTATTACTCCATCTCTAAATTTACTTTCATCTGATCACGAGAGTTTGGAGGTGGAACTATCCATTAATATTTTGAAAACAAAGTTGAAAGCTCCTCCTTTCACTCCAAGACAGCATATTCCTCTTTGGAGAAAAGCTCGTTGGAATGATATTAACCGCTCTCTCTCTCTCTTTTCCCATGGTGAATACATGAAAACTTAACTGTAAATGAAGCGATTGATTTGTTCACGGATATACTTCATGCTACCTGTAAAGACTTTGTCCCTACAAAGACATTCCGATCCTCTAAATATCCTCCCTGGTTTGATGCAGAAGCGCGGTCTGTTTTGAAAAATAAAATACTTGCATGGGAGCTTTGGAAGCAACATCCTAATGCACATACTTATAGCTCTTTCTCCCAGATCAGGCGCTACTCCAAGAAATTGCATAGGGCAAAGTATCAAAATTATATTAACGAGGTAACATCTGAAATATCTACCAATCCTAAGAGATTTTGGTCTCTCATAAACTCTGGAAGGTGTCAGTCACGTGTTCCGACAGAGTTAATTTATGATTCGGCTACTGCTGCTGATGGAAAGAGGTACATCTATTGAATGAATACTTCTCTAACAATTTCTTTGTCCAATCTCCTCCTTTGCCGCCTCCTCAGCTTCAACCGATCTGTTCGCATTCACTGTCTTCAGTAAGTATATCATCTGATGAGGTAAAACATCTGCTTTCTTCTTTACCTCTAAATCGTTCTCCCGGCTCTGATAACATTAGTGCTATTTTTTTTTACGTAATACTGCTGAATCATTGGCTTACCGCTTTTCTCGTCTTTTAAATAGATGATTTGGTGAAGGTGTATTTCTTTCTTCTTGGAAGCAGGCTAATATTATACCCATTCTGAAATCTGAAGATAAGACCCATATCTCTTCATACAGACCCATTTCTCTTTTATCTATTTTGCCTATTTTGTGTGAAAGAATCATTGAAAGACAGACTTTATAGTTTTGTCTCACCCTATCTAGATTCTGCTCATCATGGCTTTCTTTCTCGTAGTTCCACTCTTAACAACTTGCTTTTTTTACACTCTGATGCTACCCAATCCCTGTCCAATGACACAGAACTTGATGTCATCTATCTAGATCTTAGTAAGGCTTTCGATAGAATTGATTGTAATCTTCTTCTTTATAAATTAACTCACCGATTCAATGCCCATGGTAACTTCCTTTCATTATTGCGAGACAATCTCACTGGCCGCGAACAACGTGTTGTTCTTTCTGGATCATCTTCTACTTTTGTTCCCGTTCTCTCTGGTGTACCTCAAGGTAGTATTTCGGGCCCGCACCTTTTCCTTATATATATAGACGATCTCCCATCATCTCTCGTCATCTAAAACCAAAATTCTTCTTTTTTCTGACGACTGTAAATTATTTCGAGAAATCAGATCATTACAGGATGTTGCTGATCTCCACAATTCCATCTCTGACCTCTTGGACTGGTATTATGCCTTGAACTTGAAAATAAATCCCTCAAAATCTTCTTTTCTTACTATTTCTTTAAAGAGGAATCAAATCCCATCTGCCTATATCATTTAAGATAATCAATCCTATTGCTAAAGTTTCTTTTCAATAGGATCTTTGAGTGGTATTTGATGAAAAACTTCTGTTTGCTGATCATGTGACTTGCTTATCTCTATAGATTTACAGAAATTAAGGACCTTCATTCATTGAGTATGTTCTACAAAACCTTCATCTCCAATAAAATTGAATATTGCTCCCCAATTTGGAACATGGCTGGTATTTCTAATTTATCTCATATAAATTATGTTCTGAACTTTTTTCTTGCTATACTCAAAAGAAGAATACCATCAATACGTAACTTAAGCAAACCCGAGTTATTATCCGTTCTTGGTCTCCACGTTCCCTCTTCTCGTCGCAAGCTGGCAGATTTGATGTACTTATACAATATACTTAACGGGAATCTTAGAACTGAAGAGTTGATATCTAAATTTTACTTCCATGTTCCCTTGCGAATAACCAGAAATAATAACATTCTTCATTGTACCACGGCTAGGCTAAGTATACAGCAGCGCTCCTTATTCCATAGACTAGTAATTATGTACAATAATCTTGATTCAAATATTGATATTTTCGGATCTGAAAACACTTTCCATCGAACGCTAAATACCAATATCTGAGTTATTCCTCTTGTGTATTATAAGAATAAACTGTAACGAATATTGAAAACAAATCAATGGCTATTAATGGGTACTGGACAGGGTATATGTGCATGTTGTTTTTAGTAGTTTTAAATTTGGCGCCGAATTCAAAGAAATTAAAAGCAAATTTTTACTTTTTAGTGAGTATCTTTAAAGTTAGTTCCATTTTTATTAACGCTATTTTCGAAAAACTGGCCATTTTCGAAAAATTTCGTTTTCGATTTTCGTAAACAAAATTTTTAGTTTCTTCGAATAAAATCGTTTTTCAATTTTTCGAAGAAAAAATCGTTTTTTTGCTTTTTCGAAAAAATATGGTTCATCGTTTGTTAAAAAATATTTTTTCAAAACGTTTTCGTCTTACATCTATCAAAAAACTATGTTGTTCGTTTTCTTCTAAAAAATGTTTATTTTACTTTCCTTTTTGTTGCTTTCCCTTGTTTGAGTCGAGTCTCTAATAATTACTGGAGACATTTCCAATTTTCAGTAAAATTATTAAATGTAAATGTATTTTTGAATTTTTAGTGTATAATAAGAACACATCTTTTTCTACTGCTTCCTTATTTTCCTTTGGCTTGAGGATAAGTATTCAAGTGCTAACAAGTTTTGCAACTATTTTATTTATTTATTTAAACTGCTGTGGTTATTGGCATTTAGTCTATATCCATTCTATATCAATCATGAGGATTGACGAACCTCGACGAGCACGAAACTGGGGAAATGGGGTAGGAAAGGAATCGGTTCCAACTTTGAAGCTGAACTGCCGATTGGCATTCCAGGTGACACACACCTACCACGCGGCTGAGTGACCACTTCTGGGCGATTAGACGCTTGCGGAAATAGGGATAGGGACGACAGAGATCAATGAAATAACGATCCTTGCCTCGTGATATTCAGCAATCAGTGCGTCGTTTCAAATGCTACGTCCAGCGAAACTCCCGGGTAACACTAGATTGACTAAGCATTTAAAAACAGCATGAGGTAGATTTCCAAAGCGTACACGGGATTTCAATTTAATGATTTTTTTAGGCTTTCGCCATTTCGACCCTGTGTGAGTCGTCGTTGGGTAGTTAGGTTGCGTTATCCTAGGGATTCAACTTGACAGTGCAGGATGTAAACGTAAAAAAACATATATTTAAAAAAAAATCCCGTTCTTTGAAAACCTAAAATTACACATACGATCACATCCATGACAGTGAAGATTTAAAATACATGATATCTATCTAAAAGATTCTCTACGGAAGTAAATACTTCCGACTTCAGACGGATTACAGTTTAAGCACAAGTATTTTTTTTTCACTACAGCTAGTTCACTTTGCATTGTAGTACAAAAGATAACCTATAATTATTTCAACGAATTAAAAAGGTAAGTAGAAAATAACTTACGCATTTGACATCCTAAAAATACTCGCTCTAGTAGTGTTGAGATGGAGGAAGGTGAGGTGAATCCAACTGTTTTTGTTTCAGTGCCAAAGTAAAACTAATCCCTGTCGCCATTATACTAGATGTTTTGAAATATAAATATTGTATGTCTCTCAGCGGGTGTATCCCTTTTTTTCAATACCTCTGATGTCAGTGTAACATCCATCTATTTTTCCATTCGACTACGTGATGTTTAAACAACATTTCGAAGAGTTTCAATTCCGTTAAAGAACAAAAGTGCTTTACAACATTTTGTAAGTAAACTTTTAAACAAACATGCTATTACATGCATTAACCAGAAGAACATGCACGTACACCTAAATTAGGTAACCAAAAAAGTTTTTGCCGTTTCGGACGTCCCATTAATGCACTCACAGAGAGGAAATGAAAAGACGCACGTATCTGCCAAGCGATCGGGAGTTAGTCTGACCATCGACCGTCAGTAATACAGGCACGGTGCTCACACATAACAGTCATAGCTCGTCCAGTGTAAAAGAGAAATGGAGGTATCGAAGCAGCTTGCTCGCGTTGTTTGTTGTATGACTATAAAGTGAACCTGTCCGCTGCCGCATCAAGTCGCCATATATGCCAGGCATTTGGTGAGAATGTCGTGAATGAACATTAACAGCAGGCATTGGTCCCAGAAATTCCGTTCGGGAGGTGTGAGCCTTGCTGATGAACCTCGCAGTGGACTACCACATGTGTTGGATGACGAAGCCCTGAAAGCAGCCATCGAGGAGGACAGTGGTCTAACGTGTGATGAACTTACTGAAAAGATCCATGTTTCCGCTGAAACAGTCAGACTACACCTACATGTGATAGGGAAGTCATACAGGTTAAGCATGTGGTACCCCACACATTGTCGGCAGCCAGATTCAGCATTTTCCCTATGTTTTACTGTGGTATTTTGCAGAGTTTAAAGCTTCTTTGTTGCAGATGCTTATCAGAATAATGGAAACACCTGTAGTTGGCAACACGTCAGATGTATGGGTTGGCAGTGGTGTCGTGGCGACCGCAGCGCCGGACTGCTGGTGGTGGTGTGTTAGGTCGGTCTCCATACTACGTCAGGCGTCGTGGAACAGGAGTGTGCAGTGGCTGCAGCAGACGGAGGTAGTGAGAAATGGGAGACCTCTCAGAGTTTCAAAGAGGGCAAATTGTTGGTGCGCGGTTATGTGGAGTGAGTGTGACGGCAGTGGCTAGTGTGTTAGGTGTGTCGCCAAGGACAGTGTCGAAGGTGATGACGGCCTACACAACACACGGGAAAACCACATCGGGGAAGCGGAATAGTGGGCGGAAGAAAAGCATCAGTGACAGGGCACGCCGGGTATTAAAGCGCATTGTCACGCGGAACTGTCGTGCCACTGCGGCGCAAGTGACGGAGGAACTCAATCAGCACCTCCCCCAACCTGTTTCGACAATCACAGTCCGCCGCGAATTACATGACATGAACTTACGGGGTCGTGTTGCACGGGCCAAACCTCTCATCAGGGACCAGAACGCTTTAGCACGCCGCAAATGGTGCCGCGACCATGCAACTTGGACCGTTGACGACTGGAAACGTGTGGTATGGTCGGATGAGTCACCATTCACCCTATTCCAAACCACGGTTCGTGTTTATGTGTGGAGAACGCCCAAAGAAGCGTATGATCTGCAGTGTCTCCGCCCAACTGTGAAACATGGCGGCGGCACGGTGATGCTGTGGGCCGCAATATCATGGTTTTCATTGGGTCCTGTGGTCACACTTCGCGGACGCATCACTGCCAACGATTATGTCGCAATTTTAGGAGACCACTTGCATCCTATGGTCCGGATGTTGTTCCCGGACAATGACGCCATATTCCAGGATGATAATGCACCCATTCACACAGCTGGAGTTGTTGCAGCGTGGTTTGAGGAACATCGGGATGAAGTTCAACACCTCCCCTGGCCCGCCCAATCCCCAGATCTCAACATAATTGAACATCTGTGGTCCATCTTGGAAACACGACTCCGGCGACGATTTCCACCTCCATCCTCTCTCACAGAACTGGCCGATGCCCTGCAAGAGGAATGGTGTAATATTCCACTTGCTACCATTCACGACCTCTATGCCTCCATCCCACGTCGCATCAAGGCTGTTCTGAAGGCGAAAGGTGGCCCGACACCATATTAATCTGGTAAGTTGCACTTTCGTTCAGGTATTTCCATTATTCTGATAAGCATCTGTATGTCCGCAAACCGTTAGTTAGTTCGCTCATGGAAACTCGTAAGGTAAATTAATACCTAACCCAAACCTAGTAGACCATGTTTGCATTATCAGTATTGAAGGTTAGGTTGAATTAAGTTTAAATATAAAAATTACATACTAAATGTGTGGAAAATGTTTTGGAATACCAAACTAAATTGCTGGATAGTAGCTATATCGTAAAATAGAAATCTTTTCGTAGAAAAAAATTGTATTCTTCAGTAATTGTGGACATTTTGATTTAACTGGGCTAAAGTTTAGAATGTCTACTACGTTTTGAAAAGTAAAGTAACTTCTTTCTTCAGGAAAATAAGTATGTTAATTATACTGTACGTACTTGGACAGAGCTTTTATAATTAATATAATATAATTAAATTACCTTTTGTAATGTGAAATTGACAGCATCTTCAATGTTCATTTTGATGTTCAAGAGATCCTCTTCGAAAACTTTTTTTCCAAGAAAATTCATCAGTCTTCTGCCTTGCATTTGTCATTTTTAAGTAAAAAATAAATTACATTTTTACCAGATATTTCTTGTGTCAAAGGTTTCATTATGATGGAGGTAGATTTACATCACTGTGGTATTGCTGGAAAGGTTCCCAACCTTTCGCTATTTCAGTCTCCGAAGTGTTAATTCGTTTATATGTGAGAAAGTAATTGCAGATGAAGTTAAAGTTTGATATTTGATCCAATGCTTCAGCAATCTTCAGAGAGTAGTCAGATTAGTCCTGTGCAAATTTCGTGTTAAATATTAATTGGTGCAGGCTGTGTTGAGCCTTTTACTATTTTAGGAGCCTAGTTGCGTTAGGTCACTAAAATAGCGTTTTGTGTTCTGCTTTCCTGCGAGATGTTCTGGGTGCTGATGGCTGAAGCTGGGTGCTGATGGGTAGGTACCCTTCCTGCCATCAGGTCCGATAGCAATTTTTCTTTTGTTTTGTGCCCTCTCCTGTGGCATAATGTCGGCTTCTCTCGAGGGTAGGTTTGACCACGTTGAGTTTGGGTAAGCCCCTTTTTTGCAGCAGGGGCTTACCTGGTTTACCGATGAGTCTACCAACTTTCGTTGGAGCAGCCTGTGGGACATTACATTTGCACTGGGCTAGAAAAGATAAGGGAACGCTTGCACTTACTGGCGGCAATTGGCGATATAAATAGTCAATAACATGACTCATAAAAAAATAGGGCAACGCTAATTCCAAAATTAGAAACGTAAGAGGCGTTCCCCACACGTTCCAACTCCACTTCGAGCTTGCATCTATCCCATCGTTCGGGATAAGACGCCACTTCACCTGTTTTCCGCCATCCATGACTCCTTTGCGATAGTGTAAGCAAGTAGTTGCAGTCAAAACTACCATAATTTAGTATATTTTCTACTCTGTCACGGAAGTAATCCCGCTCCTCAACTAATTACAGATTAGAGTTATTTTTAGTTTAAAAAAGGGATTTTTTATTTTTAAATGACTTGCTTTATCTCCAGTGTAAGACAATTGAATTCTGTAGCTATCAGTGATGGAACCTCATTCCCTTATTTAAGAGTTACTACACTATAATGCACGAGAGCCGTTAACAGAGCGACCGTGTCTCAGTTGGTAAAGCGTAATTGTCGTTCACAGGCAGTAATTTTTTTGTTACCAACATATTTACCTTTCTCGGCTCCTCCTCGGCCATGCGCGAGGGGCACATGTCCCCTTTTCCTCTCCCTCAGTTGCGGCCCTGCCATTAATACTCATTTACTTTCAATATATTTAACAGTTTGTAAAATAAAAGGCGTCTTTCTTACTCCGTTATCGATTTACTTGCTCTCTACGTTCCATCTTTCTCGGATCCCATTGTCGTAATTTGTTCACAATAGAAGGTAAAATTTCAGCTGTGAGGGTGTAACAGGGAATGGGAACCGACCGTACTTATGCAGTGACGTGATATTTGCAGAACCGCCCGTACTTCTGTAGTGACCGAAAACTGCACATACTTCCAGGCTACGACACCCCGTTATTCCTCGATAGCAGGTTAGCGCAAGTGCAGGGATCACACTTGTGTACTTCCAACGTGTGGAATACAAATCAGAGTACATCCTCCAATATTCATCCAGTGGGAGACTGCTAAAGCCGCCATAAGTCACGTGGTAGAGAGTGCAGTCCCTCCGCCAAGAGGTGGTAGTCCACAGACACTGCGATCTCTCCAAGCTCATGGGAGGGCGGGGCTTCCTCCACCAGATGGTTCTCACTGAAACACTCAGCTTCAATATTTCCAAAATAAGGTTGATTATTTACGCATCTATATACAATGGCAACCAACTTGTTCTCTTCCAATGTGGGAGGAAGGGAACTTCCTCCACCAGTTATTGGCTCCAGTTCATGTTTTTATTTTGTCTTCTACTTCTAGCTTGTGGGATGAAGGAAGTTTCTTCCCCAGTTGGTTCTTTGCTTCTGCTGTGACAACCACTGCTTTCCACTACATGGTGTGGGAGTTAATAAACTACTACAAGACATATACTTTTACATGAGTATATCTGCTATGACACTCACGCACACTACTTCTCTCATTAGCAACAGTTTATGCATATTTTGGTATCACCTTCCTTTCAGTTCAAGAAAGATCACACACAATAACCCACTATACTTGAATGGTTGATACGTGGCTCCATCTCTGAACCTCCATTCTACTACCGCTGCTACATCGGCTGGGCTGGCTGCAATACTTCTCCCATCGCCATTAACTGCAGGAAAGCACTTCACACGTGACATTCATACAACAGGCAAGATGTCCGCAAAAATTATCCCTGCTATATATGGCTCCCGTACGAGCTCCGATACCTGGCACAATTGTCTTCAGTGACTGTGATCTGGATACAACATCACTTCTTATTCATCTTCCATGGTCCTTCTCTTCAGCATAACTAGGATTTTCAACACGCCTCATCGACAGGTCACCATCCTGGTCGAACTGGAACACTTCTTCCATCACACCTTGGGCTGTCATTCCCGGAACAGAGCGCTTCACTTCATTCCGCACTCTTGCTATATCGAATTCTTTAGTCTTTTCACTCAGGCACTGCAGAAACGTAAAGTCCCCTGCGTCCAAATCAGGTTCATCTCGCCTCAACTTCGTGTCCGTCACCAACGCTTGGGTCGTACGTTGCAACTCCTCTTCCTGGTGCATAGCTATGCGTGCTTCTAATTTAGCTTGACAATCCGAACGTTCGTCTGGTTCCTGACATTTTACTTCCTTTTTAACCATGATTTCCTTTATTTTTATAGCCGTCGTTATTTTCTCCTCTAGACGTACTGAGGTTCTGCCTAGAGCTTTGGCTATCCATATTTTAGGATTAGGCTTCCATAGTTTACATTGGTTTTCCGAGTATCTTCCACAAGTTCTTCTATCTTCATGGTCCAATATTTCCAGAACTTTTTGGTTGGGTTTCCCGATACATATGTAGGGACCCTTATACAAGTCACATTTCTTCTTTATTTGAGAGATCACATCTTCTTCAAGGATCATTAAATTCTTCAGTACCTTAACAAACTTCCAACTTGTTTTCATTGATAATTCATCATACAACTGGCAACAAAAATCATTCTTTTCTCTACTATCTGATTGCTATCTGGTGTCGATCCAATATTTTTTCCATTAGGGGCCTCCACCCCCTACCTCTCAGCATTCTTTGCTTAGCCTTGCTTCGCGTGCCTGATGGGCACAGAGAATCTGAAAGGGATTCTCCACAACACTGGGGCAGGCCAATCCCTATTCTTTGCATGTCTAAACCCCTGAATCGGCGTCGAGTCACGGAGATGGAAGGACATTTACGCACATTAGTTATTTAATACTACAAAAAAAAAGAGAAAAATAAATTAAGTGAGAGAACGGGAGTCTGGGGATTATTTTCTTGGCCCAGTTCCCGGAGATAATCCTGGGCCCTTTTTCCGCGATTGGGGGATATATTTTCTCTATTCTTTATTTTTATTTTGTACATTATTTAGTTTAGTTTTGACTTGAGTTTATTTTACATTATTTACATTGTTTTAGAGTTTATATTATATTCTTTTAATTTATTTTATTTTGTTTAGTATTTTATTTATGCTAGTTCTCTGCTGTTTTATTTATTTCCCTTTCTCTTTTATATCATGCTTCTTTATTCCATAGTTTACTATGCCAGTCACACATCACTTAAAAGAGTTTACGTATTTCTCTATTTAGTTTGTCTGTTTTTTAGTTTGTTTCTTTTCATATTTATTTTCTATTCTAGTTATCTATTAATGACATGCACTAAGATATTTAAGAGCTATTTTACTATCTCTTAAATTGCCGTACTTTCTATCTACATTAACCTATAATTATAACTCAGATATTTTAATCTCCCATACATATTTCTGTTTCTTTGAAACTACATTACTCTATTATCAGCCCCATTTTCCTATCCTATTTCTAACCTACTCTAATAACTCTAATCCTAGCCTAATCCTACTGCAATCACACACATTCAACCTGTGGGGGTGGGTCGTCTTCGGAAGAACTGGATTGCGGCGGCTGGACGAATCTTCCAGATCCTTGGATCGGGGTAATCTCGAGACTCACCTCATCTTCATAGTCTCCTTCACATTCCATACCACACTTACACCAGCACTTATTTCACATGCATTCCGATTACTTATTAGTTTAAAACACTCAGTTTCAATATTTCCAAAATAAGGTTGTTTATTTATGCATCTATTTATAATGACAACCAACTTGATCTCTTTCAATGTGGGAGGAAGGGAACTTCCTCCACCAAATTTCTGTTATTGACTAAAGTTCATGCTTTTATTTTGTCTTCTACTTCTAGCTTGTGGGATGAAGGAAGTTTTCTCCCCAGTTGGTTCTTTAGTTTTGCTGTGACAACCACTGCTTTCCACTACATGGCGTGGCGGTTAATAAACTACTACAAGACACACTTTCACATGAATATATCTGCTAACTCACACAAACTACTTCTCTTATTAGCAACAGTTTACACATATTTTGGTATCACCTTCCTTTCAGTTTAAGAAACATCACACAAACTAATCCACTATACTTGACTGGTTGATACGTGGCTCCATTCTACTACCGCTGCTGCATCGGCTGGGCTGGCTGCAATACTTCTCCCATCGCTGCTAACTGCTGGAAAGCACTTCACACGTGACGTTCATACAACAGGCAAGATATCCGCAAACTTTATACCTTTTATAAGGGTTTATCTAGGCACTGTACGTACATACAAATTCCCATCAAAATCGGGCTCTGTAACTCAGTGACTGTCCCTCGTAAACACGTTCCAATTGACTTCACGTGTAAAAATCGAAAGTGGCATATCTTTGCCCCGGGTGCCCATCCTCGGCCCAAATTTTGAAGGTACTGTGCTACATATCTGCCAAGTTTGGTCAAAATCAAAGAGTAAGCGTTCTGGACAGTTCCTAGTAAGTCTTTGAAAGTTACTTTTCTGTTCCACAGAGCCAAAGTTTTGAATTTTTAATACTTACTGGAGGACTACTTGCTTTTGCGACCGCTTCTTGCAACCCTGTTCGTACATATTTTTACATATAATCACTCTACAAGAAATTAGTTTTTGTGTGATCTTCCTCGAAAAGATCTTTCACAACTTCAACTTTACGCGGGGAAAGTCTCTGGCCTTTCATATTAAGTACCTTGTTGCCGCAGGAAACACAATAGCTACATTACAGAAGGCCGATCGGGTTATATCCGACTGATTTGTTGATACTACCGCCACCGACGTACCACACCGAGAACCTTGACATTGCCAGTGCAGTTGGTATGGACGGTCAGCTACTACGAGTGGAAGTGGCGTGTTCGTGATCGTGCAATGCCTTCCAAACTGAACCGTTATTGGGAAGCGTACGTCATGTGCCTTTACCATGTACATTGTTCGTATACCCGAATAGTGAAAGAGTGCAAGGAACATGTTTTAACCATTGGGTTGACCACTGTGAAAAAGATACTGACCCGACAAACACAAAGTGTTACCGTGCAGAAATATTGGCCAACGAAAGAGGCCCGTTCAAAGGCACAAGTGAAAGTGACGCCGGAGATGCTACGTGAGGTTCGGCGGATTGCAGTCCGGGAGAACCTACCATCCTAACGTGTCAGATCCCAGAAGTTCAATGTGACACAGTCAACTATCAGCGATGTCATTCGCCGCCGTTCTGGCCTACGGTGCATCCATACGGCAGCCTCCTCCTCCGCCACATTACGGAACGCAAAACCAACTGCCACGAACTGTATGAACAAGACCTGGCGGGGTCAAAATTGCAGTACGTGATCACATTGGGTGAGGCGTACATTTATCTAACACGGAGTAGACACGTTCGGGCAATTACGCATCGTGACACCACCGGAAAGGGACGAACAGAGGTTACCGCCCTTGTTGCGAAAGTTTTCCACGTGAAATTATTATTCTCGCTGAATTGCGATACCAGGAGAAGTTGACCACCGATAAGGTTGAAACGAACATCAAGGTGAATGCTGCCTATTTCCAGGAAGCCATTATGACCCCCCCCACCATATTTCGGACAGATATACCTTATTTCTACGGTGCCAGCACTAACCAGGTGTGGACCCACATGGACAAAGCGTCAAGCCACACCGCCAGATCATCAGTTTGTTTATATCGGAACATGGAGCAAGAAACTGGAATTCGTGTCATTCCCTTTCATGACATTCCTGTTAATAGCCTTGATGCCCGTCCCATGATTTTTGCGCATTTGCCGTGCTCAAAGGACGTATGCAACATCGCCGTCTCCGCACGCTTCCTGGCCTCTGAAAAGCCTGCGTGAAAAATGGGATGGGATTCCAATGCTGGTACTCCAACACAGTTAATTACAGTGGAAACTGCGATGTCGGGTGATAGTCCACTGTGCTGGTGGTCCAATAGATAACAACCGGTGGTGACGGCATGGATTTTCCTAAGGTTATATATTGGTTGCATATAGCCCGATCAGCCTTCTATACAACTCAGGTATTATCTTAAAATTGCTCCTAAAATGCTGCCATCTGGTTGAAATGTAGAACAGTGTAGGATGAAATATTAATAGTTTGGTCTAATAATAGATGCTATAGTCCTTTGTAATTAGATACGAGAAAATCTTTAAAATTTTCTGCGGTGAGTCTAAAAATTTGAACACATCTGTACTTCCAACTTAGAGCTGGTAAAATGATAGTATAATTTTTTATTAGAGCTTAATATACAGCATTTTGCTCGTAATATTACTTTGCAATTTTAGAACGTAGAATAATAAGGAATGTATAAATAGAATATGAAAATTGTAATATGTGACTGTAAAATGTCCTTATTTTAACTTTGCTTTGCTTTTTCTAGCCTCATATTGTAGGAGCATTTCCAACTGTTGCCGTTTGGTTATCGAAGACTCCACTAGCAGCAAAGTACGATCTTAGCAGCGTCCATAGCATATTCTTAGCTGGAAGTGCATTCAGTGAAGAAACAAAGAAGGCTCTTTTAAACAAACTTCCAAATGCAACGAGTATTAATAATGTGCGTTGATATTCTGTCACTTCTTCTATTTGAATACTTAATCAGTACTAATCAATAGTTGTTGCTGCATTATCTAAGAAATATATTTTTTTGCACTCAAGAAAGTTAAAAGTAACATCAACCCCTTATTTTGAATTTCTGAAAAACTCTGTGTAGCGACTCTGATAGGGATAGAAGTTGTCATAATTAGTCTGTGAAAGAGAGTTCTGGCAATATTTTGTTGATGTTTTCATCAGAAAAGATTTCACTAGACCAGTTTAAGGTTCGTGGCGAGTGTATATAAAAAGGAATATATGAATACTTGTATTGAAAATATTGGGTTGGTGCGAATGAAATGACGGCTTTAACTTCTGCTGGAAACTCACCTCAGCAACACAACACATGGATCGACTGAGGTCACATGTCTAACGCCACAAACTCTGTATACGTCCAGTAAACAGGCTGGGCACTCAGACAGTCAGGAGGCAGGTGTTGTTGAAGAGGGTCGTATTAAAGTGCACCGTGTAGAACATACAATTGCGAGTATTTTTTCTTTATGAATTCAAACTGAGGTATTCTGCATAGGAAGCCGCAAAAATATTAATAGTGAATTAGGGACAGAAATGGTGAATGATAGCACCACTCGTCGTTGGTTTGTGAAATTACGTTCCGGTTAGACAACATTGCAAACTGAGCTCCATAGGCACCGACTAACATCGTGTTCGGATGAGCAACTCAGGAACAGCGTGGAAGCGAACCTTCGGAAAAGTGTTCGTGCCATTGCAGACATGCTAGGCATACACCATACCACTGTCAGCGGCTCCGTGCGATCGGTAATGTAAAAAAGTTGGATAAAGTTCATCGCTGCAGTAAAAACGTTCTCCATAGGATTCTATCCTCAGCAAGATCAAGCAAGTTTTCATCACAAACACCTACTTCTCAAAGATCCCTTTTAATATTGTATTATCCTCACAACGTCGTCTCGGTCTTCCCAACGGTCTCTATCCATCCGGTTTACCAATTACGATGGAATATAATCCTCGTTTCTCCCTCATCCGAGCTACATGGTCTGCCCACCTTAGATTCCATTATTCTTATAATCAAGGTTTCCGCTAGGATTTTCAGTTTGGGGGTTGTAAAGTCAAAATTGGTTGAATTTTTGTACGGTTTCTATCGATTTCTCACAGAAAAAGTTTTAAAGTTGGGGTATTGTTGAGACTTTGGGGTGTGTGTTAGGAAATCATTGCTTACAATATCGAGTGAGTCGTAAAGTTTGTGAAAATCTTCATTATGCAGCATTATGCACTCGACAGAATAACCGTTCTGTATATTTTCAATTTGAACATTCCCGATATAAATCGCGAAGTTAGGAGTTTCTGAACTGAGTAGAAACATGTATTGCCCTATGCCAGCCTACTTTTTATTTCCTCCGCTACCTCGTTTTTGCTTGTTACATATGCTCCTAAATATTTTAATTCGTATACTTTCTCAATGTTCTTAATCTCAATTCTTATAAATATATATTCTTCATTCTCAGTGTTTCGACTCGTTATCATGTATTTTGTTTTCTCTACGTTTACCTGTAGATCTATCTCATGACACGCTTCTACTAAGATGTCGATGTTAGTTTGTAGTCCTTCTATATCATCCCCTTTTTAATCTACATTATCTGGGTATACGAACTGTAGATTCAATCAATTCAATGATAGTCTCTTTTTGTCTCCTTTTATTTTCTCAATCGCATATTCAAACGCAAAGTTCAACAGTAATGATCGCAAAGCATCCCCTCGTTTCAATCCGTTGCGAATTTCGAAACTATTTGACATATTATTACCATCCATGCTCTGCTTATGGGGTCGTTAAGACACATTTTCACTTATTGAACAAGTTTTTTTCGAAATTCCAAATTTTACCAGAACGTAGTATAGTTTTTCCCTTTTGATACAGTCGTATGCTTTCTTAAAATCGATGAATAACTGGTGTACAGTCCCATTGTAGTCCCATTTCTTCTAAAAGACTTGTCTCAAGGTGAAAATCTTGTCCTAAGTAGGTATATTTTTCTTAATAATCCACATTGGCGACCTCCAATTTTTTCATGTACGTGTATCGTTCCCCGTCCTGCCGAAGAGAGAACGTGCTTATTTAGACCGGGGTTTTATTAGGATGTAGCTAGAAAATAAAAGATGAAAGGAGAGGTTTTCATAGACAATGGTTTTAGTCACATGATTAATAGTTACAAGTTTAGCTCTTAACTTACCAGACAGACCGATGATGTCAAATGGTTGCTAACTAGGGCGTCAGCCGTTTGCTGGTAATGAAAGTCTAGGTAAAGTATTTGATGCGAACTCTTGATCACAACTCTCACAACTAACTCTGTCCTGGTACCTCTTGTACCTTGATAGTTCGTTCTCCTCCTCGATGACAAAAATACAAGAGAAGTATTCAACGAGTCAGCAGAGTTTACGGAAAAGGATGGCCCGTAAAATACCCGTGTAACGTTTTTTCATCGGGTCTGTCCTGAAAAGAGTTAGCGCCGTAATCATTAATCTATTTACATTGTTATGGAAACGATCATACAATCATAACTACGCAAACTACCTGATGCTATTGTTATCATCATTATCAAGTCTATTATGCAAAACTACAAAAGAAGGAACAAGAAAGGAAAACAATGAATTGAAACTTGAACTAAAAGTATTTCTAATTTATCAAAACATAACTGTGATTTCAAGTGAAAATATATAATAAAACTAAAACTACCAGATAAAACTACCACAATTCGTTCCCTATGATGAATATGATTATTATGAATCAAATAACGTTAATGAATGAATTATTATAAGAATCAAACTATTTATAAAGTTTATATGATTAATAATGATGAATATGATAATAAGTATGAAAATAGATAAATAACAATGATATTAACTATGAAAATACTGATTTTAACATTGGGCTGAACCTAATTATTACTTATAAAATGAAACTAATAAATTAAATTAAATGAACTATAAAATTGAACTATAAACAAATGTAACTAAAGTTAATGAAAATATTTATTGAAAATATTATACATATATTGAAATACAGTAATGAATATAGATACACAACAAACTAATTGATAATCTATCATAAAATTATTATTATTATTATTACAATTATAAAAAATCTTGTTACACAATTCATCTCTTTTATTGGTCGATTCGGGAGTATGTGTAATGGGTATTACTTGTTGTTGATAAGCAGGTTCTATACTGTTGATATGCAGGTTCATTTCTTAATTAGATTGAACAAACTATACGGAGCACCGAGTTCCTGCTCATAAAAATAGATGGCAGTGCAAATCGTAAGAGAGGCTGCTAAACAAGTTAAATTGTTACCAATAGATGTTATTGCGCTTTGTTGTGGGAAGTATAAACTACTGCAATATATGGAAAACATTTGTTTCTTATCATTTGTTAATCTTCAGATGTTAATATTGTTTTATGAATACTATTTATCTACAACTGAATATTTGTAAAGTTTATATTATGATGTGAGTTCAAATCATTATATATGCAATGTGTATGATAAACAAAATGTATAGACCAGGCGAAGTTAGTCCTAGTTAGCGGAATGTAGAGATATTATTAAATCTTTGTTACGAGACGTCTTGTTCACTTCGTGATGTTATTGGCATACTCCGTAGTGAACACTACAGGTTGGTGTTGCAAGAACCAAGTGTCGTCTTGCCCATGCGCAGACTAAGTCTTACGTAATAGGGGCATCTTGTTATCTATCTTCAGAATACATATAATGAGCGTATTTCGTATACAACGGGAAGTCAAGGATTAACTGAGCTAGTCACCAACTTAATCGAAGCTTGATTGGAAGTAAGAACTATCTGGGATTGGTACTACGATCTACATTACAACTTCCATAGACGGTGGCACATATGAGAAATCACATTACAAATTACAAAAAAATGAGCAGATTTAACATTAGACCAAATCGAGGAAAATGTGTTGAAACTGAATGACATCCCTACGAATTTCCGTATTGAAGGCTCCTAACTTCATACGTTAAAACAGCAATTGGGACAGCCTATTTCTTATTATACACAACTCCAGAAAGTCACGATAACAAGTTCAGAAGCTAATATATTCTTAGATAAATTGATTTTCGGGACAAAACACATCGGATTGAAAAGCGGCTATTGGATATGGAAAATTTGACTATTTAAATGCTACCGAAGTAGCATTTCAACATGAATTGGTGGGAAAAGACAGTAAGACACTAACATCTCAATTAATAAAGCTCAATCTCAGTGAGGTAGATGTTAATATTACAGGAAGAACGGGGCAGTCTCGTACCAATGGATTCAAAATCTTTTAAAGCTAGTCAACATTCCTAACATTTTTTTAATTCAACTGAAAATGATAGCACACAACCGGAAACTACATCAAGTACTGAAATTGCACAAGAGGACATCAAACAAAGTAAGGTTAAAACGCAAGAACCACTAAGGAGAATGAGATAGAATATGAGTCCAAATAATAAGAAAAGATATAGAATCAAAACCAGATCATTATATATACAACAGATTTTGTAGACCCTTAACATGAGCTCGACAATTAGTTTACATGGGTTACGGTGAATATATAAACTGATCTGAGAATAGTACAAAGCATGTGTGCTCAGGGATTTGTAAAGACGTGAAAACATTTATCGACGAATTTGCTTTGTAAAAATCGAACAAACTAACTTTGCATGAAACTAACTTTCCTGAAACGTTTTCCGGCCGTATTTTGTATGTATGATTTGAAGTATCAGTGAGGTTATCATCATATATCATGGTATATAATATTCAGCCAATTTCTATCCACTACTGGATGAAGGCCTTCCCTCTCCTTTCCACATATCTCGGTCTCACGCTTTCCTCGTTCATGTACCCCCTGAAAAACGCTTGCTTTCATCTATACTTCCTGCATTTGGATGTAATTTCGGTCGTTTATATATATTATGTAATTTCGGTCGTTTATACCTTTAAAAGAACTGCAAACCAGGACTGTCGCCCCAAAAGGGTTCTGCCTCTAACTGGGAGGAAATCCCTTAATTCCTCTTGCTAAGGCTTAAGGGAACTGACCGGGGTAGATGCCTAATGTCCAATCCATACGTTCATGTCGTGGTGCCTGTTAGTACCCAAGCAACTGCTTGGTGAACAAACATAATGGGCTGCTCACCAACCCGCATTAGCAGACAGCGTGGTGAGTCAAATGTTTGCACCCATCCTTTCTTTACACATGATGGTACAAGTAAGGAAACAGCCTGAGGGCCTAATTACCCGGACGACGGAATGCAGCTGGCAACGGCAGCGGTGAATCCTGCAGGAAGTCAAAGGTCAAAATGCCCGAGTTTGGACTGTAGACTTCCAGGATATCGACACTATAACTCGAACGGACATATACGTGACCACTCTGAACTGTCAGTCCCTTGAAGGAGAGGACATCTAGAAGGATTGGAGAATGAACTTAAGAGGATTAAGTGGGATATCATAGGACTATCAGAAGTTTGGAGGAAGAATGAAGAACAGTTAGAACTACCGTCAGGACACACGTTCTACTTCAAAGAAACATAAATGGCAAACCAACAAGTGATTGCTTTATAATTAATGAAGACATGAAGATGCGGATCACAAAATTGAAGGAATTTCAGATAGAATCGCACGAGTAAATATA
Organism: Lepisma saccharinum; assembly: GCA_022664845.1. Classification (NCBI taxonomy): domain Eukaryota; kingdom Metazoa; phylum Arthropoda; class Insecta; order Zygentoma; family Lepismatidae; genus Lepisma; species Lepisma saccharinum. The sequence goes on along the minus strand of JAGDQP010000602.1, from coordinate 34,152 downwards.
AAGATAAACAAGAGATACAGTATAGAATTTATACTAGTATATACTCAAACAACGTTACACCCGGAGGAGGAAGTCTAAGACCTATACGAGGAGATACACAAAATTTTGGATAGTATAAAATCGCATTAGAAAATTGTAGTGGGAGATTTCAATGCGAAAGTAGGAACTATGCAGAGCAGTGACATGAAAGTGAAAGACTTTGGATTTGGCAAAAGAAACAAGAGAGGATAGTAGTTGGTGAAATTCTAAGAAGCTAACAAACTGTTCATTTACAAACACTTTCTCAAGAAACCGCCCTGGAGGAAGTAGACATGGAAAGGCCCAGATGAGACTAAAAACAAAATAGACTACGTTTTATCGAATAACAGGGGAATTCTGCAAGACGTGTCTGCCTTAACAGTTCCAAAATATGGAGTTATCATAGGATTGTAAGATATAAGCTGAAACTAAATACTAGACTTCAGAGAAAGAAGTTTATCGAAACAAAGCTGCTACTTTTAGATCTGGAAAATCTATTGAAACACAGAATAACATTCGAGATAGAACTAAGCAACAAATTCAGTGCTTTGGAAGAGTTAGAAGATAAAGAAGACATCAATAGCAAAAACAAAATACTGACTAAGATAATAGGAGAGACAGACAAGGAAATAGCAGGCACCAGAAAGAAAAAAGAGAGCAAAACCTTTTAAGAAACTAAAGTTTTGATGAAGGAAATAGGGAAATGGAAAAAGAGGAAAGTTAAGTAAAGCCAGTTAAATACATAGAACTACATAAAACCATAAGGAAAAAAATAAAAGATGATGTACGATGGTACAACGAGAATCTTGTTAGAAATACAATCGAGGAAAACAAGAGCCTGAAGAAAACCAAACAGCAGCTCATGATAGGGAAAAAGGAAATAACTGCCGTTAAGATACCAGACGCGACAGGAACAAGAAATAAAGAAAAAAATATTAATCTATTTGAAAATTCCTACATGGAATTGTACTACTCCGAAGAACTAGGAAATGAAAATTAAGAAGAAAATGATGTAGAAGTTCCGGACGTAATGAAAGATGAAGTAGATAAAGTACGTCGAAGGATGAAGAACGTAAAACCACCAAAAGTGAACTCACAGCAGAGAGGTTTAAATGCGGAAGTGAAAAGATGAAGGATAAACTTGTCCAATTATTCTAAGTATGCCTGAGGAAGAGAGAAATACCGTTAAATTGGAATAATGCTGTAGTCATTTTGTTGTACAAGAAATGGACAAAGAACGCGTCGAAAACTACAGTCCAATTAGTTTACTGTCAGTTCTATATAAAATATTCACCAAAGTTATTTTGAATCGTATTCAACGAGACTTAGATTTTAACCAGGGAAGAGAACAAGCCGGATTTCTTCGTGAATTTAGCACAATGGAGCAGACAAAAACATTGCTTGATGTTATGGAAAGTACTAATGAATATAAACTTCCACTATGTCTGGGATTCATACATTTTGAAAAAGCTTTCGATTCGGTCTCCTTAGCAGCAGTACTTAAATCATTTGAACTTCAAGGCATCGAAAGTGCATACACGAAGTTAGTACGAAACATTTACTGGACTGCTATATCTGTCATTGGACACATCTGTCAGTGAAAAAATTAAAATTGGAAAAGGGGTAAAGTAAGGAGATCCATTTTCTCCAAAACTGTTTTCAGCTGTCCTGGAGAGAGTATTCCAAAATTTAAACTGGGATGAAGTTGGAATAAAGATCAATGCGAATACCGACATCACCTACGATTCGCTGATGATATAGTTCTGTTTGCTTCAAGTGCAAAAGTACTACAATCCAGAATGGAAGAGCTGTATAATGGGAGTTCGAAAATAAGCCTTAAAATGAATGTAAGAAAAAACAAAAGTAACGTACAATCAACATGCTGCAAAGAAGGAAATAATGATTAGCTGAGAGACAGTGGGCATATTTATGAGTATGTTTACCTAGGGCTGCTCAAAACATCGAATATCAAGTTCACTTATGAAATAAATAGGAGATTGAAAATGGCGTTGACTTCGTTTGGAAGACTACACTTTATTTTCAAAAGTAAAGTACCAATGTGTCTGAAGCGTACAGTTTATAATCAAGGTGTCTTACATGTAATGATGTACGGCTATGAAACTTAGATATTGAATGCGCAAACGACTCAAAGATTAAGAGTAACATAAAGATGAATAAAAATGTGTATGTTAGGAATAATTTAGAGTGACAGGAAGATCAATGAATGGATTCGCGCACAAAGGTAGGATATATAATCAAGACTGCGAAGAAGATAACGTGGAGATGGGCCGGTCACATAACTAGACCAACAGATGGAAAATGGCCGACAAATGTAGTTAGAGGTAGAAGTTGTCATCATTAGTCCGCGAAAGAAAGTTCTGGTAACATTTGGTTGATTTTGTCATCAGAATAGAGATGAGCTTAACGGTTAATTTTGAATAACTTAGAACAGTAGAGTTATTTTAAAATAATAATTCAAAATAACAGTTAAAACAAGAGTTTAAAATAACTCCTTAGAATTGGGATTTACTGATTCGCATCTGTGAAGAAACTAAATTAAAGCATTATTTTAGGTTAAATTAACTCCCTATAACCTCTTATGTGTGCAGTACTGCATGTTAAAAACTAGATAACCTTATACTCGTGCGTATGGCGTATACTAGCAAGAGCAATGCACTTTTGTTAAGGCTTTGCAACATTAGTTTATATTGTAACTGCCAGAAATTTATTTTATGGATTATCGGAAATTATTGGTGGGGAGGAAACATTATAACATCAAATTTATTAAATCGGGGACATACGAATGGATGGGAAGTAATTCAGTTTCATGATGAATTAGTATAATTTCAGGAGTTATAATATTTTAATGTAAATTTCATACCCAAGTTCCCACCGGAAGCCCTTGGACCTATCCTAAAACCAACTTCTGATGGCTTTTAAAGATATAATTACTTATTCTTTTTGTGAATAATTAGTACAAATATAATTGAAATAAACAGTTCACATTCCTTCAGGTCCAATGAGAATAATTTGACAGTACGCTTATAATTGAGCAGAATAATAGAAATGTGAATTTCGTAACATTTCCAGAAATAATTTTTAACTTATTTTCGTAAACACAGACGCGCAAAATATTGTACGTACATTAGTACATGGTATAATAAAACATTAGCAAACTATTGAGGATATATGATATATATTCTTTCGTAAATGCTCATATGCAAAATAGTGTTAGAACTTACATTAGATAAATGATGTAATGAATTAAACATAGCAAACTATACATCACACAGGGACTGACCATTTTCTTTCTTAAATCTGATGTTTGCGTTTGTATCGCAGATCAGGATTTATAGGGTTACCATAGTTTAAAATAAGAAAACCGGAGATAAATATGAAATCAAAGTATGGGTATTTTAAATAAAAGTTCTAACTCTTAGTGATAACTCAACAGTGTGCACAGTACAGGTTGTTTTCTTTTTTCATTTCGCGCCACAAACACCATTGGAGTGATTTTTACTTAGACTGAAATAGCATCATTACCTTCATTAGAAAAAGAGCAGTTAACTTCCATCATCTGACTGGAAAATGGATAAGTTAAATTATTGATTGAATAATTTACAACTCTGCTTCAGTTTACGTATTAAATGGGGAATGCCGTGTTCGATTTGTACTGGGGGATGGTTGGAATTTCCCCCTCTCTGCGAAAATCCTCTTTGGATCTGTTTGAAGATAAATTATGGACGATCGGTTAACTCTAGCCTGGGATATGGACGATCCCAAAATACCGTATAAGTAGGGTTACCATAATATTTGCGGACTAAATTAGCTTTAAGGGAATTTAAGTAGAATGAAACTCCGAACAATTACTTGTGATACCAACATGAAAAACACAATAGCTAGGGTGACCAGAAACTTTCAACTAATAAAAATATGATGTTTTCCATATGAAAGCTTTACTTTTATATACTTTAGATGAAAAATAGCTGAGCAAAGCAAATACGTTTTATTTAAAAACTAAAAACGCCTAACATTTTGGCAAACTACCAACTTAGTATCATCAGACACCTGATGTCTGATGAAGCCAATTGTTAGTTAGTTGGAGTAATTCTTACACGTTTTTTAGTTTTAAATGAAACGTATCTGCTTTACTCAGTTATTTTTATCTTAAGGAATATTTAGTGCTATATATCTGTGAGTATCAAATTATACTAAATACAGAAAAACGTACATGAAAAATCCAAGTGTATATTTCTTAAATTCTGTATCAGGCCTGATATCTTTTCTGACGTTTTCGCCATCAGAAGTATGTTTACCCCTTTTAAGATTTGCTTTTTCGCATAATATGTCTAATTCTTTTCATTCTCATTATATATTCCAGGGCGCTTACCTCCAACCAACTTGTTTTCCCTATGTAATGATACTATAAGAGCCTTTTAAAATCAACATTTACTTCTCTGTAGTGTCGAACGAACACCAAATCTTTCACTAGATTTGTCCATGTATTGACAAGAGTCACATTATTAACTTCCCAAGTATTCAAATTTCTTTCTCGCTGCGCAACACAAATTAAAAATTTCATTATCTTTAATCTTTGATAAGAGTGTCTCTTCTGTCACATGTAGTTAAAATTCCAATAGGAAAGGAACTCCTGGAGTCAGACAGAGAAACTTTTGAAACATGAAATATTCTGTCTTTTTAGTATACTAAAGAATCCTTTGGATGAATTCTGAAAATACTATATTATTTTTTATGAAACACAATAACACCTAACATCTGTTTTGTTCGGAATGTTCTGACTTTCATCTTTCGTTAGCAACATTTGTGCCGACAATGGCATATTTTTTTTTTCTGTTTCTGAGCTTTTAGCTCAAACTGAAGTTTTGATTGAAAATTCCACTACTGTAATGCTTTCGAGATATGTTTAATAATTTCACGGAATACATGAAGTTGTAACTGCATAAAAATAACTAAATTTCTTAGTCTGTAAATGCTGAAAGAATTGAATTCTAAGGAGTGCTTTTTCGTCACTTAGGAAATATGTTTTTAATGATTCATTCATACAATTTTAGTTCTCTCTGTGCGCAAGGTAATAGTAATACTAGAAAAATAGTAACAGTAGAAATTGACACCAAGTAAAGTCACAGAGTTTCAGTTTGTATATAAAAAGTATGAAACGTACATTTGCCAAAACAGTAGAGTATAAAGTATCCACCCTTAAAGAGTATAGTACTCTAGAAAAGAGTATATCTGGTCAACCTAACTAATCATAGGTAATTGTTTACATTTATATCTTTACTATTATCAAGCTCGGATGATCGTCGGGCCATTACATTTAATACAGTTGTGTTTCTAAAACATTGTTACGAGATAACAAACACTGTAGGAACATTGCTAGACATTAACAAGTACTAAGCGATCTTAAAGTAAAATGCTCTAGGAAAAAATTGCAGTTGTGTGCAACATAAAAGTCTATAAATAGTGTGATATGTATTTGTGAAAATATATGGGTTTAAAATAATTAAATCAACAAGTAATTATGTGAAAAGGACGTACATTTTGTGAATATTTGCAAAGTATGGTACGGACACGGACAGAGCCTTTAAAATACGGACTGTTCGTACAAAATACGGACGTATGGTGTAGTATAATACATATCTACACAGTATAATACATATCTACACAGTATAATACATATCTCACTAATTCTTCTCCCTCTCAAGAAATTGTACAAATCGCGCATTGGGTAATTGTAATGGAAGAAACTAAAAAATACCACATGTGTCCGCGAGAAATGCCATAGAGGAAGTAAAACAAATTTGTAAAGTTATGTCAAATATAGAGTGACCAGAAATTTGCTGGCAAAAATATAACATATGCTATACAGACTTTTATGCAAATATTAAATATATGAAAGTGAGGTTGAATTCTGGTAACTGCTACTATTGTAACCTACAAAGAATTCCTAAAATAAAAAAAAAACAAAAAATTGTTATATTCCGTCTCTGCACCTCCGCAGAATTTGAAATGTAGAACAGAAACTTCAGCTGTTATATCTTTCCTATCAATTTTTCATAAATATTCCAGTCCAAAACTGTTCCGATATCCCTTCACCATTGAATAATTGTAAGTTGGTATGTTTATTTTTTCATTCCTCTAAGTTCTAACCTACGTTATAATCTAATCATCATCCTCAACGGCAGGGTTCATCTAACAGTTTTCAAAAAGTTGGTAGATGCTCCAAAAATCACTAGAAAAAATTATCATATTAATTTAGATAATGTTTAACTTTTAACTACATTTCTTGTATAATGTATTCGGAATGCACAAATTTGCATGACAGTCAATTACGATTTTCGTTAAAAGATATAAAAAGTATAATTGGAGATATTTTCGGACAGAAAAGAGTATCGAGTACTTCTGTATTTGAACCTCTAAAAGAGTATAATACCCTTAAAAAGATTATGTCTGGCCAAACTAGTCTAACAACAAAACTAGCGCTTATCTAGAAAGCAGTGCTTATAAAAAGCTAAAAAAAAAATCTGCAATCACAGATCAGACAACTTTGTATCTCAGCACACAATAGACCTGTCAGCGCCAAAATGTCTAAAAAAATCCCTGGAAGTGTATCCTTTTCAAAGTGGGCCTTATTTTCCTAAAATACCTTATTGGGTACAAGTTAGATTGTCGTTTGCTAACCTGTCTCTGCTTACATTTCTGGAGATGCCATTTGTGCCGAAGCATTGACAGCTTTGCATGCCTCTTGCTCAGAAACAATTATCTGATTTTATATTTTAGCTTCCCTATTTTTCAACCTCTCTCTTATATCTATATTTATCTATCTACCTACC
>JAGDQP010000602.1:0-26883 GCA_022664845.1 Lepisma saccharinum | reverse complement strand
ATATATATATATATATATATAGATATATATTGCAATCCTCCAGTTTCTATTTCTAAATAATGATAGCAATGTAAGTGGATTAGGTAAGTTGGCCCAAAAAATTGTCCTCTCTTTGTAAAGAAAGTAAATCGATTTCATCAGTAAATGCTACATTAAAATCTAATTCCTTAATATCAAAATCTCCTTTCTGTGGAGGAGTCTTTGTCTCTCTTGAAAGAAAGTCCGAATTATTATCCCTAGTGGAAATATAATATATATATCTATAGTCATAATCACTCAATTCCAGCGACCAATAAACCAAAGCTTTGTTATCTGTGGCAAGAGTGAACCTAAGTGGCAAGATAGTATCTTAAACTGCAGAAGCAGCACAGAATTGAAAATAATTCTTGTTCTATGATACTATACCTTGTCTCATGCGGTCGAAGAAGCCGTGAATAGTATGTGATAACGTACCATTCCGTTCCTTCTTCGCTATATTTCTGTACTAGAACTCCTGATATGGTTTTAGTCGAAGCATCAGTACGTAGGCGCAAGGGTTTGTTCACATGGTATTGTGCCAAGGTGGGCGCGTTTATTAGAGCCTGCTTTAGCTTCAAAAAGGCTTCATTTTGTTCTCGACCCCATATAAACTTTTTGTTTTGCCTCTGAGGCGTTGTAAGGGTTCAGATAAAACTGCGTAGTCGTTACAGAAACTCCTGACATAGTTACAAAGTCTCAGAAAGCCCCGAAGGACTTTTACTGATTTTACTTGTTCGAATTTTTTAAATAGAAATCGCTCCTCTGTCACTGATACTTCATGTCTGCCCAATCTATGTCCCAAGACCAATCTCGTGTTCCATAAATAAAAATATGGACTTGTCGACAGATAGTCCTGCATGACGTAGTTGCTCTAGTATAACTGAAATTTTGTCTTCAACATTATTATAAATTAAAATGTCATCCATATAATATGAAAGACTTTCAGGAGCTAAATTACTAAGTCTTAAAACCATTATTCTACAGTTCGCGGCTGGTGAGGATTTGTACGCTTGAGGGAGTACCTTAAGTATGTAAATCCCCATGTTACTTATAGTAAAACTGGTAACATATCTCAAGTCTTCAAAATCGTAATACTAAAATAGGCACTTTTTATGTCTAATTGATAGTACCATATTTTCTCTGCCATTACAGTTGGAGGTAGTGCAGTTGTTTGATAGATTGCAACAGTGTTCAGCTGGCGGAAGTCAAGCAATATTTGATATTCTCCATCTGGCCTGCGATTTTGCAGGAGAGCTGTAGGCACTTTCGGTAGGCTCAATGACACCTTGCTGTAACGGAACATTAATATGTTCCCTCATTTGTGGACGTATTGTGGCTGCAATAGGATAAGGCGGCTTGTGGAAAGGGACCTGTGTAGTGAGCTCAATGTGGTGATCGCAATTGGTCACTTTCCCAATCCTATCCTTAATCCAGGCAACTATATCCGCGTAGTCATGGCATAGTTTGAGAATTTTGGCCCTTGTTTCAGGTTTCAGGTCTTTGCCAATTTTGAGTATTTGAGCATTGAATAACCTCTGATCTTCCTGAAGTACGCGTTTCCTTTCGGCCATATAGTCTTGTATGATATTGAAGGTGGTGGTGGAATGTAAACATCTTCCGCTGTACCAATTTCTAAAGATTTTGTAAGCAAGCGGATAGATGATTTCAACCAATTTTTCCTTAGTTAACAGAATGCTTCTAGGCACCAAAATTCCATTTTTATCTAAAAGGAAGTGGTTATGTTCTAAACTTTGTTCCTTAAGTGATCTACTGTGCACTACTTGTAAAGGTGCAACAATTTTTTAACGAGGAGGGCATGTTACTTTGTTTAAAAGTACCAATTTGGGGTGATATTCTTGTCGATCATGTAACTGGCTTTTTCTGATACAATGTACACCTCTTCTTCATTGTTTACAAATTTACTTGGAGGTTTCCTGAACCTTTTTAATATTAACAAGTTTTCATACTAATTAACATTTGCAGTATTCGGCATCAACGGCCAATCAATATCAACAATTATCAACAATTCAAAATGAATGATGAAAAGAGTTATTTTGAATTTGAAATTTGACTACTGCAAATTGGCCTAATGTGATCACACCCTCTCACTTTTGTATCAGCGTTAATGATTTTAGCATTTGAGTTTACAATGCTTTTGTCGATGAAACTAATTTGTGAGGCCGTATCCAAAATTGCGTTATATTCTTTACCATTTACCATGATTTTAATGTATGCCATATTGTCCCTACAAATTAGTGGGCATTTCACGTCTGTGCCCTGCTCTGTGATCCAATCACAGAGATTACAAGTTTAAAGCTGTCTTAGCCGGCTTCAAGCAAGCATCCTTCGTATGATTAGGTAAGTCACAATATTGGCAGTGCAATGTGACGGGCTGTGTCCCTCTATTGTCCTGAATTTGGTAATTTGGATGCGCAATTGCTGGTAAGGATGGAACTTCTGCTTGGTAATGAGAAAGCAGTTGAAAGACTAGTGGATATCTCTGTGGTGCTTGATATGGGTGGGGATATTGGTAGTACTTTCCATACCATATATTTTAAAAATTGCCTCTAGTATAATTAAAATTATTATAAATTCTACCTCTACCACTTCGAGATCCGCAGTAAGAATTTCCTCGAAAGTTGCCTCTGTTGAGTTCGTAATTTGCCCTCTCCTTAGCATTAATATTGGTGTATTGACATCTGTTTGTACCTCGATTTTGTTATTGTTGGTGTTGGTTACCCCTATAATTTCCATGATTGGGTTTTCCATGATTTTGATATTTTTTCTGGTTAGAGAAAGTTGTTTGTTGCCATAATTTTGGATCCTCCGTTAGCTTGTGAATTTTGATTCAATAAAAAGGTAACTGAGCCAATTGATGACTTATTTCGTTCATAATATCGTCGATAGCTTTTTGGTTTTTACTCTTATTTTGGCCAGTTTGTTTGTTTTTACAGTTATTAGTAATCTTATTTTTTCGCGTGTTTCGTATGTTTTGGTTTACGATACTTTGCACCCTTATCCGGTGGCATTGAATAGTCGTAATCTGCTAACTCCAATGCAGTTGAAAATGGAGAGTCATCGGACTCTGCATCGTCGGATTCTCCGGATGTGGTTTCGTCGTCACTGATGCACGTCTTCTTTTTGTGCTGACGCTTAACCAATTCCTTCAGCGTGAGCTTTGATTTTGTCGTGGTCTTGGATTTTTTTGGTTTGTGTCTACGAACGTTGAGTCTGTTTGTTTCGATCCTAATCAATGCATCAAAAAGTTCATCTGCAGTGTCATATGAATGGGTACCTGCTGGATCTAAATAATATGGGAGAAGACGTGCTGCATTAATACTCAATTAAGTAAGTTCGGGCGTCTGCGGTTCATACTTATTTATAAGCACTAATTTGTCGTAAAATGATCTTTTATAGATTCATATTTCTTTTGCATGCGGTCACGGAGGATTTGACCTTCATCTACTTTTGCGTTTATGCGCGTGAAAGACTCAATGATAGCTTTCTTGAAATCGGGGTAACTTAATTGTCCCCAATTTTTCTTTTCAATACATAATTGTAGCCAGAACCTACATTTGTCTACGAAGGTCGTGGGATACATTTGATTCGCCTTATCCTCAGACCGTTATCGACGGTCTTTCATTTCATCATATCGGCGCAGAAAATGCTCTATATCGTCCATATCGCTGTTAAACTCTGGGAATCCTAGACTACGTACCGTTATGTAATTATATACTGGGTTCGAACTGCCTTGTGTACTTCTCGTATTATACCCTTGGCTTGGAATTCGCTGATGAGTACTTTTATGCTTGATATTTGTTACATGTGGCGATTTGTCTGACATATCATGTTTGTGATTGTGGAACAGTAATTTATGTGTATACTAAACATAGCATTGAACAAATATAAATTGGAAAGAAAAGTACCATTCATTCTTCAAAAGAAAAATATTCATACTTCAAAAGAAAAATGACAATGTCTTCATATAACCATTCTTGGGAATAAAATAAAATCCTTCACCAAAAATAAATAAATTCACTGGATTACGTTAAATGTGTGATATATAATTCCATTTTCGGCTTGAATGTCGGGATCGTCATGATAGACTATAATCGCGATCAACTATCGGGATCGTAATTTTGCACTTGAAGTTTAATTAAACTTCACAAGTAAAATGGTGACACACAATTTTGAATTTCCTTGCGTTTTGGGATTGTGAAGCAGAGTTGTTTCACCATGCACTGTATGTGGGTTGAAAACCTGAAATAAAGATCGTACTACTTGAAGTCGATGTGACCTCAATAACTGGTGCATCAACCATGCATTACTTTAGCTTGCGTGAAGACCGTTATAATCCTTAATAAAGGACAACAGCGCCTTCACCATGCATTTGGCATTTGTGAAGTTTGGAAGTCAGGATATTACTTACTACTTTGAAACTTATAACGAAAGCCCCGAAGACCGGACGACTCCACCATGTACTCAGTGCTTTGGTGTTCGCACAAAATAAAATTTGGGATCGTTATAGTTTGGATCAAAAATTGTGTCCAAAACACGGCGTTCCCATCTTGCAATCCTCCGAGATTAATGGAGGACGCGATCCTCATCTTGTGCTAAATAGAATGAGGAACAACAGCGTAGCCCGGATTAAGATGTAAATTGTAGACCAGATATAATGGCAGGCGGTAGAGACTGAAGAGGCCATCATATCTGGGTTAGGCCGTTGATTGTTGGACTGGCTCATACATGAATTCACCGTAGCTTATGGATGAGGTATCCAAGAATCAATTTAAGTGTATACTAATGCGTATATCTCATGCCTGACTAAGAGAGATTCTAAGGTTAAACTTGATTCATAAAAGAAAGGCAATAATTCAAATAAAGAATAACGTAATTACAATTGACATCAGTCATGAGATATACGCATTGACAACAAATTAATAAATAACTAATCTTTAAATGCATATGTTTAGAGAGAGAACTAGGAAAGACCCAGAACTACGCAGTTATCTGATGGAGACCAAGAGAGTGGAAGGTCGTGCAAGAGACTCAGAAGTAACAACTGTGAGGAGCTCACGCACTGAGCGTCCTGTCACTAATTTTGGAAGGTTTTATTATGATCTTTGTTTATGTTAAGGAATGTTCTAGCCCACAGTTCAAGTGACACAATTACTGTTGTTGTATAACATAATGTTGTATAATTTTATTATATAACTGCCTGCATAGTCAGCAACCACCTTTTCCTGCGTACTTACTTAAGGCAAACTTTGTTACATTCTATACGAGGCTTGCCATTCCTAATCGTTTAAAGGAATGACATTTATTTATGAATATGGAATTCTTTACATTGTACATTGGAGTTATTGTTTTCTTCAGTCATGAGTTACTGACTTATATTTGGGCGGTTTGGCTGAAAAGCGGTGTAGATCCCAAAAATCCAAAAATGGACTAACACTATTTTCGAACACTGGGCAACTAGCTCTACAAAATGGCCACAAGCGTTGTGGGTACCAGTTCAGTAGTTTGCCCACAGAATGCGTTTAATGTTATTCCACTGAACGGAATGGCCGAAAAGTTTAGCGAGCAAATGGTGTAAGTCCAACGTCCGCCATTCTTACACACGCTGCCACGCCATGTAACCATATCCACGTTATATTATACTAAATGGCCACAGATAGCGCTTTGGACGATTTGATAATCCTAACTGCTGGAGTGAAATGAACGCGAGAAGGTTGGAAACCATACTGCAGGGAGAACTTCCTAGAAAAATATTTTTTTACAGTACCCTCACATATACTCTGACGTCACAGTAAAAAATAGTGTTCTTTCTGAATAATTGGCTTGTTTCGCTCTTGGTCTGTTCAATTTTTAATTTGTACTGACGACAAAAATGCCTTAACTTAGGACACTTGATAATGTAGCTAACAGAAGGGACCATTGTAACCCGGTCAGTACGTCTGACCATCCGTACGTCTATCCGTGTCCAAAAAATAAATTTAAGGAACCACAACGTGTAGAGATGTTGATGTATGATTCCAGTGATTTGGCTAGACTAGCTCAGAACCGCCGGAAACGTCTTAATTGGTCAGTTAGCCAGTGTTACCAATTACCAACCCACTTTATGCAACTCGTTTCTACCCAATGATGCCAGGCCACTCGTTTCTACCCAATGGTGGCGACATTGGATGTGTGGAAACAGCCAGTAAAAGAAAAAAGTCCCCCAAGATTGGTATAGTGTTATGAAAAATGCCGGGAGGAAAAATAAGTTTATCGTTTATGAGATGCAACATTCAGATTTCGTGTCAGTAAAATGATTTCAAAAGCTGATCACGAAGAGAAAGAAGAACCACACCGGAAACGAAATTAACTGGCTGACAATGCGTTGGCTGAAGATAATAAGAGGGACAGCCAAGGAATTAGCAGGTACCAGAAAGAAAAAAGAGAGCAAACTCTCAGAAGAAAAGAAGATAAATTAAAGAAGAGGAAAATTGTATCAAGAGGATTGAATACATAGAACTAAATAAAACCGTAAGGAAGAAAATAAGAGAGGATTTGCGAAGATATAACGAAAATCTTGTTAGAAATACAATCGAGGAAACAAGAACCTGGTGGAAACCAAACAGACGTTCATGATAGGAAAAAAGTAAATAATTGCATTTAAGAGACCAGACGGGACCGTAACACGAAATAAGGAAGAAATTATTAAAATATTCTACATAGAATTGTACTACTTCCTAAGAACTAGGAAATGAAGACACAGAAGAAAACGATGTAGATGTCAAAAACGTAATTAAAGAAGTGGATAAAGTACTTCGAGAGATTAAGAACGGAAAATCTCCAGGAGAAGAGGGACTCAGAGTAGAAATGTTTAAATGGAGAGGTGAAAAGATGAAAGAAGAACTTGCGAAATTATTCTCAATGTGCCTGAGGTTTGAGAGAAATACCGTCAAGTTGGAATAATGCTGTTATAATTTTGTTGCACAAGAAAGGGGACAATGAACTCGTGGAAAACTACAGATCAGTTAGTTTACTGTCAGTTCTATATAAAATGTTCACCAAAGGTATTTTGAATCGTACTGAACGTGACTTAAATTTTAAGCAGGGAAGGGAACAAGCCGGATTTCGTCGTGGATTTAGCACAATGGATCACATACAAACATTGAATGAAGTTATGGAAAGGACTAATGAATATGAACTTCCACTATGTTTGGGATTCATAGATTTTGAAAAAGCTATCGATTCGGTCTCCTTGGCAGCAGTACTTAAATCACTTGAACATCAAGGCATCAAAAGTGCATACATCAAGTTACTACGAAACATTTACTCCACTGCCACATTTGTCAGCTGTCATTAAACTACATCAAGAAAGTTAAAAATTTAAAGTTGGAAAGGGGGCAAGACAAGGAGATTCAATTTCTCCAAAACCGTTTTGTGCGGTCCTGGAGAGAGTGTTCCAAAATTTTAAAGTGGGATGAAGTTGGAATTAAAATTAATGGCGAATATCTTCATCACCTACGGTTCGCTGATGATATAGTCCTGTTTTCTTCAAGTGCAGAAGAACTACAAACCAGAATAGAAGAACTGAGTTATGAGAGTTCGAAAATAGGCCGGAAAATGAACTTAAGTAAAATAAAAGTCATATGCAATCAACATACTGCAAAGAGGGAAATAAAGATTTGAGGAGAGACAATAGGGATAGTTGGGGCCAGCTCAAATCATCGAATGCTAAGTTGACTGATGATTTAAATAGAAGATGTAAAATGGCGTGAAGTTCGTTTGAAAGACTACACTCTATTTTCAAAAGCAAACAATCAATGTGTCTGTACCGTAAAGCTTATAATCAGTGTGTCTTACCTGTGATGATGTACGGCTGTGAAACTTGGATATTAAATGCGCAAGCGACTCAAAGATTGAGAATCACACAAAGAGCAATGGAGAGATGCATGCTTGGAATAACCAGGAAGGACAGGAAGACAAATTAATGGATTGGCGCACAAACAAAGGTAGAGGGTATAATGAAGTCTGCGAAGAATATGAAGTGGATATGGACCGGTCACATAGCTTGACGGACAGATGGAAGTTCGACGACAAATGTACTACATTGGATTTCTCGAGAAAAGAAACGACCGAGATGACGTCCAACTGCAAGATGGGTAGATGAAATCAAGCGTTTTTCAGGAGCTACATGGATGATAATAGCGGCAGACCGAGATATGTGGAAAGAAAAGGGGGAGACCTTCATCCAAAAGTGAATAGAAAACGGTTGAATATGATTATATATTCACCGCTTTCCGACTTTCCATTTAAAATTTTGTAGTTGACCCCTCGTATGGGTATTCCCGGTCCGCCACTGATACTGAAAATAATACCATATGCAAGTTAGTAATTCACTTTTTTATTTCCAAACTCTATGTGAAATGGGGTTCAGATATTTGAGGTGCTAGTTTTAGGTGGACCACTCTGTATATATATGACTACTTATATTGGAACTATTATGTTTGAATTAAGACCAAAGAAAGCATCGGTTTTACTCAAGTATGTGCAACTCATTATTTTGATGATTAGAAGTGAATAAAAGTAATTCAACGAACTCCTGGTTACAAGGGTGTTTTTACTATAATGCTACTCCTTTGATTTAATCAATAATGTTTGATTTAGTTAGAAACGGCATTGCTTCAGTATACACACGCTGATGAATGATTATACTGCGTGAACATTTAGAACGCACGCATCTTGGCACACTCCTGTAGTTAGCATACACAGGACACGAAGTCGCTAAAACGAATGTGCAAGGATCAGGCACGTACTGGCCCACTGGGCTACCGGACATTAGCCCGGTGCCCCGCCGGTTCATAAGACTGACTGTACTGCGCCACCAGTTGCCTACCATGAATCTTATTTGTTGTTTTAAATGTTATTTTTTTCCGTTACATATTAATGAATTTAAGCTATTGCCATGCCAGCATTTCAAAATCTAAACGAGATCGAATAACATTCTTAAATTGGCCAGTTATATTTTCTTTTCTTAATCAAGTACATTTGGAACTTCCAACATGCAGCAAGCAGATACGCAGAAGTTGATACTAGTACCAGCGCAGTCTATTTCTCGTGACGAATTTCAAACTGCGAGTGTGTGTGATATAATTCATAGATGTCATGGAATCCAATAAAGGGGGAAACGGAAGAGAAAGGGTGGAGCGAAACGAATTAGAGAAATTTGAAAAACAGAAGCTTGAAGAAACAGCCAGATTTTACCATAAAATTATTGCATTCTTTGATCGACAAACTAGAGTGATAATTACTACGATTCAATTGTGCTCATAAGCAAAAGTTTACATTTGGCTATAAGAAACGAGAGAGCAACATCCTATATCTTACAAATTCAGAAGAGTATAATGGGCCTAGTCATCAGAAAAAATCTAGATGCTCCAGAGATAATTCGGATTCCATAAGCCTGCTCTATTTCGACAAGTCTCTGTGAGTCGAGACAAAATTTTTTCCTCAACATCCAGCTCAGCTGACACCACAAGTGAATAATTACCATATGGTGTAGTCAAACATAGAATCTAGCTTAGCTTCAACTCATAATCTGCAAGACTTTTCTGTAAACTTACCTACTGAAAGCACAACATCAATCAGTTCTTTATTTCGAAACTGTGAGTGAGTGAATGACCATGTGTAACAAAGACTTTCGGAACATGAAAGTTCCGACACTCATCACAAGTCTCCTCTTACACTTGTTTCAAGATAAAGAATGATATCTATGGCATGGATATAGTTATGCACTTAAAATACCTAAACTATACATGCAAATATGCACTAAAAGGAACAAAATATACAAAACAATATGCACTTTCGTAAACACTTTGCCTTCTTGTAAATGCTTTATTCCAGCTACTGCAAAAGCCTTCATGTTTACAGATGTTCATTCATATTTAACTCATACTCGCGTAATTGAACATGGTAAAATTTGCTGTTTTTAATACTTCCACTCTCAAAACCACTTGTTCACATACTCAAATACACTTGCTTAGATCTATTTTTAATGAAAAGAAAACGACACTACTAACAGATCAAGATTGCATTTGATTACAAAATTATGTTATAAATTTTCAAATTTGAAACTTCTATTTTGCGCAAGAATGTTTTTGTGCTCAGAAGGAAACTAGTTCTACTTCACTAGATAAAATTACCTAACATTTAAGGAGAATAATATCTGATACATCAAACTCATGGTCTTCTGCAGACTGTCCATTTCTGCTATCCAGCATCTCTACTCAGTGTATTATGGGTAGTATACATTACATGGTGGAGTAAAGTTGACTTCATATAAATATAAAATCGACATCTTTTGCTGTACGTAGTTTAAAAGTACATGGAGGTGGGCATTAAATGGCTAGGTTTTAGTTTTGGATTTCTTAGATAGAGTTTGGCCATTCTTTTGCATTCTGTATCCTATGTGCTATGCAACTTCAAAATATATTGGTTACACTAACCCGGCTTTAGCTCTGGTTTATATGACTTCACTTTTGTTTCTTGTTGCAATGTAGCAGACAAGTCTTTGTACGATCAAACTTTATCTTGTAAAAAAAGTTTTAGTTCTCATAAAAGAAAGAAACAATATTCATCAATACCTTATGTGTAATAACAATATTTTCCTGTACCAGTTGGAATGTTCTACTCTGTATATATTCTTGATTATGAACAATAAATAATTTCTTGTTCAATCAAACTGATGCGTTTTTTATTTCCATTCCTCACAAACAACATCTAAATGAACCGTGTAAGAAATGTCTTGTCCAAAGAATGACATATAGTTTGTCTGTGTATTCTGAACTTGTAATCATTTCTTTATATATTTTCAAAAAGGTTCTGGAGTATATGTTCGTTGTCTGGGTGTGTCTCTATAAATTTCTCGTAGATTTCATTGCATATAGGCACATATGCTAAGGTTTCCACTATGTCCTGTTCCAAGAATTCCACTAACATGTGAATGTAGTCTTGAGTTCCAGAGCTAATGCGAATGTGGTCAAAGCAAACAAAAGAAATTAGTGGATAATTTGCTTCCCATTTTTTAATACTATACATTATGCAAGTAGGCTTGACTTCCAGAGTCGAACACTTATGCACGACAGCCATTGGAAACCTACATCCAAGAATCTTCGTTCAACGTCTTTATTGAACAATCATAAAAAATACAACTTGTCCCTATCAGTCTCATGACAAGTGTCTCGTAAAATCAAATACGTTAAACTATCAAGCCGCAAGAGTTGAATCAAGATTCACTTCATGTAGTAATTAACGTCAATACTTACATTTCAATGAGTTCCTTCAAGTTCAATAACACATACAACTTTACAAATATAATATTTATTCATTTAATCGTAATACTTGGGAACAAATGACGTTATTCCTGATTATGATTAACCTATATTATAAGCAAAGATGTTGCTGCTTGTGATTTCTGTGGAAGACATTCAAAGTCTTGTATCATATCTATAAAATAAAATGTTCTTACTTTCGTAGTAACGAAAATTTCAAAAACTCTGTACTTCAGTTACTATTATAGGAGTAATATTCAGTGTCAGTACTGTTGCGCCATAGGTGGCTAAAAGATACATTACAACGCTGTTGTAGCCTAGTGACAAATCCAATCAACCATATTATTTTGTGGATTTGTTCAAAACGCAATATCATACTCCTCGCTCCACAGATGCCTATTGGACAAGTATTTTAATTCCATATCATTACTCAACGTGTTCCCAGAAATATCAAACAGTCTGCTAAAATACAAAATAAAAATGACCTGTATTGACCAGCACCTGTTTCTAATGATCGTTCAACTGGACTTCATTTTTCAAGACATATCCTGTTTTAATTTGTAAACACAAAGGTAATTTAAACTCCACGTTCAGCTGTACTTCCTATTCTTCCAGTGTAATGCTGACCATACTTAGGAGATCATATATATATGTGTATGTGTGTGTATATATCTTACTGATACAAGTTGCATACAAGGACATGACTCGTCGAGTGTAAGTACTTCTGAGTTCATGGATAGCAATACGTACATCTCAGCATTAGTTACATTCATGATATGACATTATTAGTACAATTTTCCAATCTTAGTTAATTTAGGCCTTTGGACGCCATTTTAGGGGAGGTGGCGTGAGGTAGAGTCCTCAACTATTGTTTTTTGACATTATCTTACAATCGACTATGAGTTGAAATGACTATTACACTTTTAAAATCTTACTTTATTTAGGCCTTTGGACGCCATTTTAGAAGAAGGGGGCGTGAGGTAGAGTCCTCAACTATTGTTTTTTTTTATATTATCTTACAATCGACTGAGTTAAAATGACTATTACACTTTTCAAATCATAGTTAATTTAAGCCTTTGGATGCCATTTTAGGGGAGGGGGCGTAAGGTAGAGTCCTCAACTATTGTTTTTGACATTATCTTACAATCGACTATAAGTTGAAATGACTATTACACTTCTCAAATGTTAGTTCATTTAGGCCATTTTTTAGGGCCCTGGGGTACAATTTAATATTATTTTATTATTTGTTTGTATTCCCTTTTATTTCACAGTATTTTTTTCTCGCCAGTTTATTATCCTTGTTCCATATTTACAAATATACAAGTACGTTAAACTGTTTTTTTTTTATTTTTCTCAGATACTATGCACTTCATATTTCTATAAGACCTGTATTTCATTCATCTTTTTTTATATCTCCTTTTTAAAAAACAACTTTAAAAAAACACTTCACAAATATTATATTAGTAATACATCAACTAATACAAAATCTCTGTACATACCTCAGGATCCACTACCAAGAGAAGAACTCAAGACAATATATTTTACACGTCTTCACGCATTGACTTTTCAAGGTACAATAAGCTTTCAGCATCTCGAAGCATCTCACTTCCAAGCTGTAGGCTTCTTCTACCCTCCCTCTCTTCTTCTAGTCTCAGTCTGGCAATGCAACTTCATTGGTATACACACTGCATCTCATGTATTTAATTTTTTTTCTCAAGTAATTCTTTCTGCATAATCAGCTCTTTTCTATATGCAGTGTTTGTCCACACCCAGCAACTCTTCTTCAGTACCAAAAAAATGAAAGGAGGTACCATTATTGCTGTTATGTGCGTGATGTTAGATCATCAGTATGCGTAGATTGTCTTCTACGCCATGGGGGGTTCGTTGTCTATCAGTACTGTAATTAAAAAAGAAGCAGAAGAAGACAGAAATGGTTTAAACTACTACATCCTCCTACTCAGCACTATATGACTGCTATGATAAAATGTGTTCTGCTTGTTCTACTTGAATACAGGCCCCTCTTCTTATCAGCAATCGTGAAATGTTACTGCAAATGAGAAATAATTCTTCGTACATAGTGTATGTATGTACTCGAATTTCTGACTATCCTATTTAATTATAGAAAAATCTACTTGAGAATTCAAGTTGATCCGGACTTAATTGAAGCCTTGAAGTAACTAAGGCACTATTCCGTATAAAACAACTCGCTTCACCATTTATAAACACCCAGTAGAAGAAGAAAGCAATGTGCTTGGACTTTGGTTCTTATATACGGATGTTATAGGTTTAACAACATACATTGTTATCCCTGGAAAAGAACTCAATTTTCACAAAAATGGTACTTAGTACCTTATTTACTTCAAAACTTCAGTTGTCAGCAAGAATTAATACGTATATTTTCGCCGTGGAAACAATTTAACTTTTAGATGCTCTATTTTCTATACAGTCTCAATAGAATAGTACGCGTAACATTCAGTGTCCGATTTGCCGGGGGTAGGCTGGGGAGTTCATCCCTGGTCGTTGATTCCGAAAATCATCCCGAGTGGGGACAAAATCTTTGTATTTCTACCCAAACAAGTAGTAGGTTGAAACTTACCAGCAACCACTAATTTTAGGACTAAACCTTTGTAATTTATAGCGAATCGAACACTGGTAACATTTATACTGCCATGAGCACTTTACCTAAAAATTCGTTATAAATGTTCCGTATTTTTATAGTCTTTTTTGTTGTTTTGCTGTTACGTGTATCTTTTTCAAATATCAACTATCCTATCTTATTTTAAGATTGGACACATGGCAATAATATCCTTCATGTCTTGATGAATTTTTTAATCTTTCTTACCTTTTAAGTCAATGTGTTTTATTTTGATTTCTTTTGAAAGATCTATGGGATGACTGAAGTTCACTTCTCTACGTCTTGTCACGCTGCTTTGTTATGGGAGAAGAAACAAGGAACCAAAAGGAAAACAGGTAAATTGGAAAGTAATTTCGTCAGACAGAACATAAGCAAAAGAACGATAGTGGCAGGTGCCTTGTGTTTCCCTTATTTTCATGTATGGTGAACGTGTGAAATTCACCGATGAACATACCCCGCTATTCCTATGTTTTAAATATATGCACTGTAGTCTCTGATCCACCTCGAATGATCCTCCCTGTCACACGTTGTCAACGGAATGCATCGTATGGATCTCCAGGAATACAGTACCTGTTCATATACGTGGCATGACTACATACAGTATGCCTCGATATACCGACAAACGTGGCTGATTCAAGATCTCTAGCACGATCTTCTGCCTTGATTGGCTGCCAACGTCTGGTATCAGTAGACAAATAACGACTCTCCTGAAGGGTTGTGACACGGATATATAATAAACTGAACTGGTGGCTTACTTTGTCTGTTGTTGGAATGATACTATTAATCATCTTTATTTGTGACACACTCTAAGGCCAGAGAAATAAAAAAAATTGCGCACTCTATAGCCTTTCATACTCTAAGCTTGACGTCATTTCCAATGAACTTAGAATATTGGTAAGAAACACTAAGTTTTCTATAGATTTTGATGTCTCGTGATATTTGATGATCTACTTCTTCTTCTTCCTGGAGCTACAGCTCCTACACGAGCCTTCACATCCGACAGAGTTCGCCTCCACTTCTTACGGTTTTCTGCCATCGATTTCCAGTTCTGAATACCGGCGTCCTTTATGGCCATTCTCCTTCTTTCTTCTGTACAGCTCCAATTTCCATCGTGAAATTTAAAACCGAGGAATTCATAGTCATTCTTAACGAATTGTAATTTATGTGGCCTGATTGCAAGGTTCGCTTCCTGCATTATCTCGAAAAAATTTCTTAATAAAGGCAAGTGTTCTTCCTCAGTCCCAGGCACAAGGCTCACACCGTCATAAAATGAATAGCGTTTGTTAGATACAGAGTGCCTAAAACTAACTCTATTAGCTTACATAAAGTAAACGGTAAGGTTGCTAATCCATATGCTCCAGTTACGTAGCGATAAACTCCCAGGTTAGTGCTCAATCCCACATATTTTCTTCACTCTTCAGCAACGGCTATGCTACCGAATGCATTACTCACATCACAGATATTAGCCCAACGCCCCTTCCCAAACATAGAGAGAATTTCATCGAAACAGGGCATCTTGCACTTCTCTATATTCGTACGTATATTAATACCACGGACATCGACTATGCACTTCAGCTAACCTTTCTTCTTTCTGTGTAATATTGGGGCACTCACGAACCTGGTTTCCCCTCTTTCTATCACTCCATCCTTCTCCATCTGCCTAAGAAGCTCAAAAAACGCTTTTCTATCTGCCTCTAACATCCGCCTCATTTTCCTGTAGAATGGGCGATCATCTTTAATGTCAATATAATGTTGCGTTACTGGACTAACTTTATGTTTCTTGGAAAATACATCCTTAAATTCAAAGAGGAGTTTTCGAAATTTAGGCTTGAAGCCATCAATTGCTTCAGAATTTTGGACAGCCCTTTCAAGTGTTTCTATTAAATCATCTTCCTCTTTCTCTAATGCAAATACTTCCTCTTCTTTCTTCTTCGAATTTACATACCAGCTGACTATCGTTTTCCGTGCCCGAGATTTCATTTCGTATGTCAGTCCAGATGGCAGCACGATACAGGAAGTCCCTACCTGCTAAAAGAGGCCGTGGTAAATTATTAATGACTACGAATCTTTGCTTGAATTCATGGCCATAAAATTGGATAGTTGCAGTTATCTCTCCAAACGCCGTTGATGATCCATCTGCCGTCCTAATATTTACTCTAGTTTTCCTCTCTCTTGCTCCTTTCTTCTTCCATTCTTCAGCCAAACTTCTAGAAACTGCTGTTATGGCTCATCCACTCTCTAAAAGGATATTCTGGGTTACCCCGGAGACAGTATATTTAATTAGGGGTGTTTTAATTTTTTTCTATCGCCCCGTGTTTCCGCTTCGTGGCGAGGCCCCAAATCCGTTTTTGAGTTTGCTATGTATATATTAACCTTAGGAACTTTGTTTCTTTGTCTGCCTGCCACTACTTGTGCATAGGAATCAGCTATACACTTCCTCACTCCCTTTTCTGCTAAATGTTCATTATTCTCGTGATGTTCAGCGTCACTTTTACTTCTCTCCACCCCCCAATGGGAAATTCTGGCACAATCCCTGACTGCACCTGAAGTCCTCTCTTCCTGGCCTTCTCTCGCTGCTGCTCTTTTCCAGTGACGACTCCACTTTCCGGAAAAGTTTCTATCTTCACCCCTCCAGTTTTTCCCCAGACACCCCCCCTCTGGGTTTTCCTGGCAGAATCCCTGGGAGCATTCTGACCTTCCCTTTGCTATCCATTTTCTTTCTGGTCCTTGACGTCCATTTTTCGGCCATCCTCTGCCTCTCTTTCTTCTCCTTTTCTTGCTAGAAGGTCTAACACCTGATTCTTCCTTTCCTTCCTTCAATCCTGGCTATCGTTCCACATTTCGAAGGCTTCCATTCGGGCGACGGTCTCTCCAATTTTCTACTTCCTTCCTACCTCTTGGAACATTTCTACTTCCTTCTTGGCTTGCTTCTTCATCCTCGAACTCATAAATAGCGTCTTCTCTTTCGAAGCTCCAGCCGTTCTTCCATATTCTGATCGTAATATTAGCTTTGGCCAATGTATCCGGTCCTAAAATTAAAACTATGACGAAGGTTACTCAGGATGTATAATGTTGCTTTAACCTTCCTCCCATGAATATAAATGTTAGCCCTCATAGCATCGAGTATTTTTGCTTGTGTTGTAGCAGTGTATACCCACTCATTAAATTTCTCCCACATAAAACCTCTCTCAACAAGTTGTTTAGCGAAATCAAGACTAATCATACTTGCGTTAGCACCTGAGTCAATAAATGAGAGTTCCCTCACACCTCTAATATTTACAAAAATAAATGGTTTTTTAAGACTCCCTTCATTCAGATCCCAGCTTGCCCTATTACTTAGTTCTAACGAGGAAGCTTCTTTGTTTCTGTCTCTTCCTTTACTACAAAAACGGGCTGTGTTGCTCACTACCACAATAATAACATTTACGCTTGTCTCGTGGCAGCGGTTTGCATACAGACTGGTTTTTTACATCTTTATTCGCCCCATTTAACTTATAAAAAGCAGGATCAAGAGCAGATTCTGATAAGTTTACGGAGTGGACAGGCCTAGAGTTTTCCAAACAGGTTTTTAGTGGGTTACACGGTTTTTGAGATTGAAATTCTCGTTTATAAATAGCACGGTATACAAGAGTTTGCTGTATCTGGTGACCCTTATTTCTAACTCACTATAAGATTGGATATTTTGAAAACAAAAACTTTCGAAATTCCGGATGACATTTAACTATTATGTTGGATATTTGATGCTTAACTGGAGGTGGCTCTGATAATCTCTTATACCATGTGGCAACGCGGCGCGCAAATTGCGTTAATGACTCATCGGGCCTTTGGTATGAGTTTGAGATTCTCTGTGTGATTTCCAATTCATAATTAAAACGAAAAGAACTCAGCCAAAAAAGAATTTCTATACGCGTTCCAATTTTCAAATGGACCTGAAAATTGATACCAAGATCTCGCAGACTTTTTAAGAGATTTGCCTACTACATATTTGAGCATATTATCCTCAGAAATATTTCTCTCTTTACAAAACTCAATAAGATGCTCTAAATAACTTAACGGATCTGAGTCCACATCCTCCCCTGTAAAGGTGGGTAAGTCTAGCTTCACGCTTTCTAAAAACTTTTCTAGCTCCGAGCTTGCTGAAGCGGAAGGACGTGGGGTAGCTTGGGTTCCCTGCGAGGTTTCGCTATTCATTGTGCTGGGACGGCTTGTATTCAATTCCCTAATTGCTTCCAGCGTCTATTCGTCTGTAAGTTCAACTCCTGGTTCTTTGCCTAAGGTTTTGTTTACGAAGTGCTTCCGCCTGATCGGTCATCGTCCCTGATCTCAACTGCATACGATTAGAACAACAACTAAAAAAACTTTTTTCTGCAACTTCTTAACAAACCTAGGTGAAAAGATATTAGTAGCAATTAATTATTCGTTAATTTATGCTACAGTCTTACTGTTACGTAAGCCAAATTTTAGCTACAGTCTTTCTATTCGGTGAGCCAAATCTTGGCAACAGTCTTTCTATTATGGTAGCCAAATCTTGGTTACAGTCTTTCTGTTTGGGTGCCAATCTTGACGTTTTTTTGTCACTTTACTTTCTCTAAAAGTCTTTCTCCGGACGTACCAATCTTGAGGAGAGTAATCAAATGATTTTACTATTGTTCCACCTAGACGCCGTTTTTCTACATTCGTCCTTGTCCAGCCCCTAACCTCGCCCACTGGTCGATGTCCAGGGCGGTCTCGGATGAGTGAAGAAAATTAATTAATAGTAAAATCAAACTTTCGAACATTTTAACGTAATATCAACTTCAGTCTTCAGATCGACAGTATACATGAAGCGCTTACGACTTTGCACCTTAGTACTGTATTTCTCTCAACTCGCTATTAGACTTTAATCAACTAACGGCCTTATTACCCGCCAAAGATATTTTCTATGCAAACCACATTAATGCTTTCCCTCATTAATATTCTGCCTCTGATTTCCATCTACGATCAGGGAGCTACTTCAATACAGCACAAACGCATCAAATGATAATAATGAATATATATTTTGAACAAATAATACAGAATAGTCTTCTTGACGGCTATGACCTGGAAATTTAAAGTAGTGGGCTATCTTACGGCAAAACGATTTAACTCAACTTTCCCCCACGAGACCTATTAAGTCACAATGCAATATCGGGATTTGACAACAT
Organism: Lepisma saccharinum; assembly: GCA_022664845.1. Taxonomy (NCBI): domain Eukaryota; kingdom Metazoa; phylum Arthropoda; class Insecta; order Zygentoma; family Lepismatidae; genus Lepisma; species Lepisma saccharinum. Next base: position 7,726 of record JAGDQP010000602.1, on the reverse strand, counting down.
ATCGTTTCTCTACAAATTCGGGATTGAACCTATGACCATACGAAACAGGTATACGAGTCTATTATAGTTTATACGAATTATAGTTTCAACTACAAGATGCCTACACATTGTTATGTGTTCGTCCCAGCTTCATCACCCGTTCGTTGTTAGAGAAGGACTGTGCTCTTGTCGTTGCTGGAGTTAGACTGTTCGCTAGTTCATTGCTGAAGGTAGACTGTGTTCCAGCGGCGCGAAACAGCCTCTTTAAATAGCCCTGGTCCCCAACCGACGAGCATTCAAAAATACAAAGGATTTCCCATCCTCCGAAACCTACAAGCCCAGCACCTTATTAGAAAATTGGTCAGGCTCCCCGCTCTCCTCTCTGCTTCTGCATCTGAAAGTAAAGCAACAATACGAAGAAATACTTCCCTCTATTTCACTTTCACTTCGAGTCTATTGTCCTTGCTTGGCTAATTTTCCAGCTACTTTCCTTGTTTGATACAGAACTAGAGGGGTTTAAAATTTAACATAGCACCCTTCAAATACATACATACAAATTGAATGAAATTGTACACATAATTATATACAAATATACACATACAGGATAACTATAATATAACCTTGACCAAGGAAAAAATATAATTATAATTACATAACATAGATTAATTAACACAATATCACCAGTTAGTATGCAAATCTAGTATGCAAATATTTTAATACTTCCAGATTAATAATTAATTCGGAAATGACCCAGTGCCTTGGTGTCAAGTTATAACATTGTTTATAATAAAATAGTTCAAGTCGCTGACTGTTTGTCTAGATTACCCTCAGAAAATTAGACAGAAGGTTCAAAAATATCCCAACTGTATATATTGAATGTCAGATCTGATACTCAACAAGTCATTAACATTAAGAATGCAGACAGATATAGTACTCAAGCTAATTTATGAGGGGACGCTTAATGGTTGGACATTAAAAAAAGAATTTGAGCATACGGAAATTCAAAAATATTTTAACAGACGATCTGAATTAATCATTCATAATAATTGTTTGTTTATGGGTACTAGAATAATTGTTCCTCCTCAATTGCGTCAGAAATTACTTGATAAGTATCATGAATATCATTTAGGCATTTCAAGATTAAGACAAAGTATACAGACATATTATTGGTGGCCAAGTAGGTATTCTCAAATTGAATAATGTTTAAATAATTGCCTTAATTGTGAAGAAACACAAAGAAATAGTACGTACAACAGATATATCTCCTGGATAAAACCGAACAAACCATTTTAGAGACTGTATACAGATTCTTTTTATCTTGGTGGAGAGAATTTTTTCTTAATAACGGATGTCTACATTAAATGGGTACAGATATTTAGGGTAAAAAGTACTATGGCGGCAGAAACTATTTACAAAATTAGGATAATGTTCTATATTATGGGAATGTCTGATGTGTTAGTAGCAGACAATGGACCTCCATTTTCGAGTGAGGTATTTCATAGTTGGTGTGTTGAACGAGGGATTAGGGTAATGTATTCACCTGCTTATCATCCCCAAAGCAATGGAGTGGCTTGAACACAAAGTAGAAGATGCAAAGAACTTATTAGACTTCTACTAAATACTCTTTTTATATCAAATGGGATACGCTAATAGATTACATTCAGGCAGACATTAGATTTGCGAAGTCACCACTTTTTCAGAGCAGATCTCCGGCAGAGATGATTTTTACATATAAGCCAAAATGTAAATTGAATAATTGATATAAATTAGTTCAAGAACGTACAAATCAACAGTTACCAAAAGAAATAGAACATTTATCACTTCCTAGAGTTAATGAGGATATCTTAAACTGGCCAAAATATGCATCGCCTGAGATTCCTCCATATTCGATACACTTACTTCCAGCCTCTCAAGTGCTCTAGCCCTCTACGTCGCACAGAGCGATGAAAGACCAAAAAAACGGCAAAATGAATACCGTCTGAACGCTGAGATAATGTTGGCTGGATAGTGATCACAGCCATATACATGTACTATCTGCTTTACGTTCACATAGTATGCAGGATATAGCATGTTTCACCTTGATAAAAGCGCCATTAAACCGAACTTTTTAATCTTTTCGATCATCAGACTTTTTGAATTCTCGCGCAGGGTTCACTTTGAATAACTAGTTCTTGTTACAATTAAAACAAAGCAGTAAGTAAAATGATGTACATCTCGTTGTGTTAACTAATTCTTTACAAAACGGAGGGGAAGGGAGAACCTCTCTTGGAACTCAGTTTTTTCAGAAAGAAATCTTTCTAAAGAAAATGTTTCGTAATGGAGAAATTTGTAGGAATATTTCTTATCAGAACCTACTAGGTACTTTTTTATGTTAAAGCTGGTGTCAAGGAACAGAAAAGACCAGGCGTCCAGAATTTAATCCTCGTCTTGTGTTTCAAACTTGAGGGGGGGGGGGTCTTTTTTCTATAATATTTCTATATTTTATACAAAAGAACGTTTTAGGACAAAACAGGACATCACAAAAACAATGACTCCAGTATGGCCTGTAAAGATACGAAAAGAAACTTTCATTAGTAGCAGATGCATTTCAAAAGTTAATACTAAGAAAGTTTTCTTCTTCGCCATGTTGACATTCCGCTCTATATCTGACCCACCGTACCCACCCGAATCATTGTTACGAATGGCCTCCACCAGACCTTACAACAGATTGAAAACAACTGGCAACATTGCCCAGACAGCTGACTACGCGGATATCCTGGCGTATATTTGAATAACTTTGTATATGGTACGTCCAAATTATTGTTAATATTTTTCTTTTTATATATTGGTCGAATGATGTTGCAGACTTAGGTGCAAGAGGACAAATTGAAGGCACGTAACATATTAACAAAATTATAAATAAGCTTTGATATTTGTAATGAGATGAGCTATAAAAAGCGACCATGTGTTAGCCCTATCATTTCTTTCTGATGAAGAAATATGTTTTGGGATATATTTTAGTTGTAAAGTTTGATACGTAGAACTGTGAGCAATTAAATCTACTATCTACATAGGTAGTATTGTAAGCTGTCGTGGGTAAGGGTCTGTAATTTTACGAGGTGCATTCATAAAAGTAATAAATAACTATACGCTTTGTACAAAGGGCTGAATTGATTTTCATGTCCTTTATGTAAGAAATATTAAACTGAATATGAGCCGAGAAATTAACACTTTATTTGTATCGTAATGTTCTTTTAGTTTCTTTATGGTAGGGACAATTGATACACGGTAGTGGATTTTAGCCCTCAACCTTTTTATTATAAAAGATAGTAACGTTAACAAAATTACCGTTCCGTAGGAAACTAATTACAGAGTTTAAGATGGAAGGATGACTTCTACAAACTACTTCTTCTTTGGGTGATCGGCTGATCGCTATGGGATCAGGAATGAAGGATAGCACCGGTTGCGTAGCCAACCTGGATGCCAGGAGTTGTACCAGTTCCGTAGCCAACTGAGTACGGGCCGGTTTATTAATGGTTTAAGTACATACCGTACCAATTGTATAGCCAACTGAGTGTACAGGAAGGTACCAATTGCGTATCCAACTGAGTACCAAGGAGTGTTCCAATTGCGTAGCCAACTGAGAACGGATTAAGGAGAGGGGCTGACCACCCGGGAACGAGTGATCCATTTGCCTTCCGCTGGTCTATTTTATGGGTGATTTTGGGGGTGTACTTTGTTCTTCTTTGGCGACTTTAGCTCCATCTGATATTTACTTGTAGAGTTGACTGTCGTCTGCACCTATTTATGTGTCACTACTTGTTTACATCACTTGTACACATGTTTGTTCTATAAACATGATTGCTTTGTTTACGTAATATCCACGTGTTCAGTATAAACGCAGAATATTGCATTCCTCCTCCGAGGAGAAAATAGGGAACAAAAGTAAATGTTTTCTGAACTATTTTCTGGCTCACGTTACTAAGTAATAACACTATAATCACTTCACTTTTTATACACTATATAGGTAGAAATTTATAAATGGATAGGCTCGCTTTTGTAGGAACACTTGGGAGCTAATAGCGTTATGCCACTGATTCGGCCTGATCGGCGTTATTATCCTCGAGTCGGTGAGATGTATTAGAGTTGCTATAGTTGATTTTAATATTTTGTACACGAGGTTACATAATGTTTGTGTTGTTTTAACACGGTTGAGTGTCGTTTCCTCGTCCATTGTTGTTGAGTCCTTGGTTGCAATGTTTAAATTGCAACTGTTGTCTTCACTATGATTGTCTATTTTTATGTCAAGTGACGAAATCTTGTTCGTGATTAGTTCACTATTTGACAAGTACGTTCTTTGTATAACTTGACGCAGTATATAAATAAATAAATTTGTTGCCAAGATGGCTGTTATGGCATTTATACTAGCTATTATATAGATAAGCATTTTCTAAAAAAAAATATAATGAGTTAGTTTAGGCTTTCAGCTTTTGTTAAGCGATAGTAAACAATACATAAAGTAACTGATAGTATGGTAAATAATGTAAAAATAATGCTAACTACTGCTGTTATGGACCATGAAAATAAAGAGTGTAGGTGAAAATCAGAAAATTTATTTGTTAATTTATTTTTCTCATGGTTTAATAATGTTTGTAGATTGTCTATTGACTGTTGCAAGTTTTGAAAATTCATCGTGAAGTTTAATGATAAAGTTTCGGGTAGGTTTACGTAGTCTAAATTTAGGTCAATCGTACGACTTGTTTTTAGATATAGGTTATCTGTTGTAATTCGCTCAAATTGAATGTATTGAAAATAGTAGTTATTTGTCGAATTGAGAGTCTATTTGACAAGTATCCGATTATGATCCTTTAAAATATAGACTTATTTTCATGTTGCAACGTGTATTCCTGCCAAGCTATATGTATAGAATTCTTCTTGTGATGAGAGTTGCTGTCTAACCTGGCAGATTTTAGCGGAGTTTTGGAAAAGTATGTCTTATAGACAATCAGTTTTCTGAGTCTTGGCCTGGTCCTCAATTTTGCATCTAAATTTGGGTTTATATCGATGGCAGATATATCGAAATAATTTTCTGTGAATTCCAGTCTTTCTTCAATTTGTTCTTTTGTTCTATATTTATAGATATTATCTAGGTCTTCTTCCTTCAGATTATGAATTTTGAAGAAATTTCTTCCAGAGTTTTTTCAGAATATGCTACTAGAGTGTTCTTTTTTAAATTAATTCTCCTTGATGTTGGGTTGATTACGAGAATAGTACAGTCATGTGTTGGCATCTTTAATGATAAACTTTTAGACAGAATTTATCACGTAATGACTGCAGTAAATGGACATAAATAAATGCGGATTGTTGTTTTTCTACTAAGTTTATGACTCGTACAGGAAGAAAAAATAACTCTTGGCTGGTATTGTTACGTCAGCATAATTTTGCTCTTTCATTTGATTTATGACAGCTTGTGAAAAGGTTCGTGACAAATAAGGTATTAACGTGCAGTTTCTTGGTATTTGATTTCTTTGCCAAATGGAAATTATGCCTGCTCGGTCTATAATTGTTGATATTACTTCGTCACCTATGTATACGTTAATCACATACTTATTTTCTTCAGTGTTATATGTTACTAGCTCCCTATTTCTTGTTGTTGTTAATTGACCAGAAAAACTCGTAGATTCAGCTCAGGCAGATCCTTTAGGTTGATATTTAACCTTCTGTTTCCTTGGTGTAGATCCTTTTGATTGAAGTTCAGTCTTCTCCTCTTTTGTTATTGCTTGCGTCCTCGGACCATTCATGTCGTTTTGGGCTTGGGACGCCGTTTCTAGCTTTCCGAATTTTCGTCCTTTTTATCTTTATGTCAACAAATTTGTGCGGAATGTCCTCTCTTAAAACATATAGCGCATACAAAGACAGTACCAGGCTCGTTTTGGTTCTTCTCTCTATCCTTTTTGTTACTCTGTGTCCAGTTTTAATCTGCCTTTTTATTGTTATATTTCTTATTTCAATTTTTCCTGTAGTTATGTTTCTTACTTGTGTTATTTATTATTACAGTCAAAGATAGTTCCGCTAATTTATTCGTTACACTTTCCAAATTGTTTTGTGATAGGTCTATTTGATTAGGATTAGGATTACTTTGCTGCATCTGATAGGAAGTTGTATAAATAATGTATTTTACGGGTTCTTAACCAGGGGGTACAGGTTAGTTATTATACCATGTTAGGATAGGAGGGTGGGGCATAGTTTGGTTGCCTTGAGACGTTTTTGTTTGCTAAATAGGTATTTCGTGAGGTGGCTCTTGCTTTGGCCATGGTAGTAATGTTCTTATTTGAGCATGGTTGGTAAGGAAATATTTGGTCGAGCGGTTCTGGTTCACCTTTACAGAAGTCTATTATGGACTCCTGAATGGTCCATGGAGGTATGATTTGTATTGTGCCCGTTTGTTGGTTATGGTCATGAATTTGGTAATAAGGTTGTTGCCTATCAGGATCTTGAACATATGGAATTTGATTAGTTTGTGGTTGGCTGAACAGTTTTTGATTGTCATTTTGAGGATACATTGGTCCTACGTTGTACATGGGATTTTGGATATCGAACTTTGTCCCTCTATTTGCCTTATCGTGGGATTGGGCATTAGAGTAGTCCTTGTATTCTGTCTCTGCTGGATTTGGTCCACAAATCCTAACAGGGTTTGTGATGTTTCTATGAATTCCCTCTTTTTCAATAAATTAGTTGATGTTTCTAGTGCATGTAAGCAATTCTGAAGATCTCTAACGGATGTATAATTTTCTAAAGCTTGGGATATTCTTTAGTTAGGCCTAACGATAAGTAGTGGACTTTTTGTTCTTCTGTATCAGGGATACTATGTCTGATCAATCTTAATTTTCTCAAGTAATATGAGTCGATAGGTTCCTTTAGTTGTTCTTACATCGAATTAATTTCTAATTACGCTTTGTATGGGCCTACATAGGCTGGTAAGTTTATCCTTCAGCTGCGTGTGTGTTATTTCTTCCAATAATTCGAAGATTTTAGATGAAAAACTAGGTCCAATGCCGCATCTTGTAGGTACATAGGCAATAAATTTTTCGTGTTCCTTCATCCCATTGTTGCAGTGAGGTTAATGGCTCAAACAATATAAAAAACCTATCTGGGTCCTTATTAATATGACCTGAAAATTTTGTCAAGTCTGGGAGATTAAATGATATTTTCGAAGGAGTTGCCATTCTGTCACCGCTTCCGCTATTGTTTGTTTCATTATCAAAATTTGCAGTTCTACCACCAGACCTCGTATTTACTGGCATTTATCCATTAAGATAAAAATGTTTTGATTGTTTAATGCTTTTTTCAAAAAAATCAAATTCCCTAACCCAGAAAAGTAGTGGTGGGCGCTTTTCTCCGATCCTCTTCCACCAAAATTTTAACACCTGTGCCTCATTAATTTGAATTTTGGCATATTTCCCGGAAGTCGTGACCGCCAGGGGTCACCCGGGGTTACTCCCATGCCCAGCCCTGTTCTTAGACCCCACCCCCATTTTCAGAACATTGTGAGAAAAATTTTGGGGGGGATGCCATCTGGTGTATGGATTTTGATCCCAAAATAATATTAATTGTAGAATCCAATCGAATGTTGAATATGAAGAAGGGTGCAAAGCAAACCTGTCTACGGGAGCCTTGATTATAAGAAAATGGTATGTGCTATATAGAAAACAATCCTGAGACTTCAAATAATATTTAAAAATGATGATTGTCTGTCTGCCTTAATTAT